>CM067371.1:15900419-16005177 GCA_034401795.1 Chaetoderma sp. LZ-2023a
CATTATAGAGGTTAGCCCAGGAATTAAATCATTAGCTCTCTATATCTGTCAGACCCGATCCTACAATCTCTGTCTTTGATGTCTAAGGACAACAATATATATTATCAGAAAGAAGACCTCTGTTAAATGAATACAATTTGTTTTACGACATCTAAAATCCGGTATTGGTATCAAACTGTAACCCATATCTAACTCAATAAGCCTGTTTTGCATATTCACATCCCATGTCTTAGGCTGCACATTAGTAACCCTAACATGTGCTTCTCGGTGGTATGAAGTGTAGATAGTATAATATATGGTATGGTAAGTCCATTGTTTTCTCACACCCTTTAATGATTAATATTTATCAAGACAAATAAGATTCTCGAATAGTGAATGTTTATTTACAGACTACGAGAATACTTCGATTTTGAAAATTACTACTGGAATGGCTGGCTTGGTTGTTGAGCCAGGCAGTTTAGTAGTAAAGTTAAAAAATTAGAATGAATGTTTCCATTTCCGTCTGTGCTGATAGGGGATTAGTGTAGCTATACCAAGATATCTCGATTGCTTACTTTCGAATAATCACAATGGAGATTTTGCCATCTTAATGCGAGCACACCGAGACCGAGATGGTGTTCTGACTTCTATTACGTAATTTCACTAATATTACGGAGCCACACTACATTTTGAGTAAGGTCAAATAACATTCATTCTTAAAGGAATAGTAATCCTATTTCATTCTATGTCGATGCCAACCGTTTTCATTTGGGCGGTAGGTACAGCCATTTTATCTCCATAATGTGTGGTGTACTGTAGGTGCGGATAGAAGGAATTTTTTGTTATGTACTAACGATCGGCTGGAAGATTTTAATACCGATTCAACAGTAAGCAGTTGAAACCTAAGACAACAGCAGCTACAGTCCAATTAGTCTCCAGATATTCAACAACTTACCTACCTCACACCACGCAGTCAAACTATAGATCCCACCTAGGTCTGAGTGGGTGTATATACGGAGGCAGGCAGCCTATGTTTTTCTGATTGGTTGAAATGTAAATCATCTTACCCATCATAGACTAGAGAGAAATATATATATATAGATTTTGGTGTCATGATAATAATTTATAAATGCATTGCAGGATTTAAATCTGCCAGATTTCAGCACCTGAATTGCTAACATAATTGGAGAAGAGTTTTCCTTTGAAGAATATGACGGTTCCCTTTGCTCAACACTCAACAATGACTGACTTCCAGGGCATAAACTTACCATATCAATCTAAAGCACAAAGATTTCGAGAAGAAATATAAAGATGTTTCATCTCAGTTTTTCATGAAAGACCATAGAATAACACAGTGTGAAAAACGTAGAACTATTCATTTTCGTATTCAATGACACCACAAATGATAGTTCTATATGTCAAATCGCAATCGAACCCGAACCTGTATAGCTAGATTTATATAGTTTATATTCTATTTTTGGGAATGATCCAACCAAATCTGAAGGTTTCCATCCGCAGGCTGCATCGAGTATAACATGTGAAAGTGAAAACAGAGAAATGTGAGCATATGTCTTCACTCATATACTCAGCAAGATAGGCGGATATAATATGTTTAACTTCCTATCCTCAAACTGCACACTTCAAATTGTACCCCTTTTGCTACACGATGCCAGCTATATTTATCATCTACAATGTACACGTATATCATGAAGGGTCTTTGTTTGTTTTATTCATGTGAAGATAATAGCCAAGGCATACTCTAGACCTGGACTCCCCTTTGCAGAGCAACCCAACTAAGAACTGAAACATAGCACATTACTTTGTGATGTGAGCCCGACTCTTTCCAGCACCATTTCACATTGCCTTTCTACCACACTCTTCGGAATGAGTTCCTGTTTAATATTCTGGCAAGCAGTCATTGGAATGGACCTTTCCAGTTGTATCTATGCCCTGCCCCTCTCTAGCTAAGCTCTACTTGGAATCGATCGATCCTGAACTCCCTGATTATTAATTTCCAGAGAAAGTAGGTAAGCTGCTTAATATTTTGAAACTAATTTGACAGTGTGCTGTTGCTGCCTATGGAGGGATTAAACACATTCAAAACGACTCACGATAATGTATTTGAATGACGTTTCTAAGTGATAGCATATACTACCTGTGACTGTTATCGCCATGCGTCAGCTATTTCACTAAGTGTTATTAATATATGGTAAATTACTGATTTCTAATTCAGAAAAATCATCAATCAAAAATGCCAAATGGCTATCAATCAATTTTGGCAATTTCGTACATAAATCTTGCTTTAAGCAACACCTGGAGCATAATCTACATGTGTATCTGCAAATATCCATGACATCATATCACTCCACATACATGGCTGATAATGTAGCTTTCTTAAATAAATACAGCAGCATATTATATAGATCAATACCCAGCATGCTTTCTTATTAATAACTGGATGTAGAAACAGAAAGAGCATGGATGATTTACTCATGTCTCGTGAATAGAATGGTGTGTGCATGCCTTTTGAATGTAGTGGCGTGCTCATGTCTCATGAATTGAGTGGTGTGTCCGTGTCTCGTGAATAGAGTGGTATGCTCATGTCTCTTGAATGGAGTGGTGTTGAATAGCGTTGTTTGCTCACGTCACGTGACGTGAGTTGTGTGCTCATGACTCGTGAATAGAGTGGTGGGGAATAGTGTGGTGTGCTCATGTCTCGTGAATAGAGTGGTGGGGAATAGGGTGGTGTACTCATGCCTCGTGAATAGATCGGTGTGCTCGTGCTACTTGAATAGAGAGGTGTCCCCGCGTCTCTTAAATAGAGAGGTGTGCCGTGTCTCGTGAATAGAGTGGTGTGCCGCTGTCACGTGAATAGAGTGGTGTGCTCATGTCTCATGAATAGAGAGGTGTGCTGATACCTCGTGAATAGAGTGGTGTGCTCATATCTCCTGAATAGAGTGGTGTACTCATATATCCTGAATAGAGTGGGGTACTCATGTCTCGTCAATACAGTGAGTGTGCCAACGTCTCGTGAATGTGGTGTTAGTGAACTCATGTCTCATGAATAGAGTGGTGTACCTTTAGTCTCATGAATATAGTGGTATGCCTCATGTCTCATGAACAGAGTGGTGTGCTCATGTCTCGTGAATAGAGTGGTGTACCTCATGTCTCATGAATAGAGTGGTGTACCTCATGTCTGTTAAATAGAGTGGTTTGCTCATATCTCATGAATAGAGTTGTGTGCTCATGTCTCGTGCATAGAGTGGTGTGCTCATGTCTCGTGAATAGAGTGGTGTACTCATGTCTTGTGAATAGATTGGTGTGCTCATGTTTCTTGAATGGATATGTGTGCCCGTTTCTTGTGAATAGAGCGGTGTGCTCATGTCGCTTGAATTGAGTGGTGTACTCATGTCACTTGAATTGATTCGTGTGCTCATGTCTCATGAATAGAGTGTTGTGCTCATGTCTCTTAAATAGATTGGCGGTGAATAGAGTGGTGTGCGCATGTCTCGGGAACATAGAGGTGTGATCATGTCAAGTTCCGAATTAGAATTGGAATCATCGTCGTATTGTCTGAGTTTATTTGAATTCCTCTGGCGTTCCCCTCACCCTCCCACGACCTCATATCCTCGTCTATTGTTCTCCCTCCACCAGCCTCACCACCATGCCATTCAAGTTATCCCTCTCTCTCTCTCTCTCTCTCTCTCTCTCTCTCTCTATCTATCTCTCTCTCTCTCTCTCTCTCTCTCTCTCTTTCTCTCTCTCTCTCTCTTCGCTCTACACACCACATCTCATCCCAATAACGACACACCAACCCAGGACGTACTTTCCCCAAATGACATTACTCAAAACTATTGCTACATCCAAATCTAAAGTTACATAACATACATTAAAAACAATTTTGTATCCTGCTAAGAGACAGAGTGTCATTTAGGAAAAAAATAGCAATAGTTCTTTCTGTGACAAACTGTAGCCACTTCATGCATGGGATGGGGCTTTTTGTCTCTGGCTAACACAAGAAAAGCGTTATCTGATGAATTTACTCACCATGTGAACAAACACGAGTTAACCACGGGAGAGCTCGCATCTTCCTATTTTAATTGTTAAGCTTTAGAAATAACTTTTGCCAACGCCTTTAATTTCCGGTCATACTATCTCTTTTTATATGACACGTCGCCACACGCTGGAAGACACACTCCTTGTTGAATGTCTGAGGTAACATAGTTTCACAGCATTGCTCGATAGAATGTTGCACGAAAGCGAATTACGAGGCTAAATCAATGTATTTTTGTACTCCACGTTTCTGCTATTCAGGTACGGATTGTGTGCCGTGTGATGTTCGTTTTGAGAACAGTGCTGTTATCCTGTCACAAGATCTTGCTTTCTATGACTGCAGCACCCTGTAAGCGTACCTGCTTCCATAGTACACAGTAGTTTCGTTCTAATGGATGGATTCGGTGCATGCCATTCATGCCTTTCGCATGTTAATTTTATATCCTAGCAATTGTATTATTCACAAATATCTGGCAGACAAAACAGTTCCATTGTGGCAATTAAAATGTAATCATATCTTGGATTATGATGACAGACACACACATGCACGCGAACACGCACACGCATGCACGTACGCACGCTCACGCATGCGTACGAACGCACGCATTCACACACACACACACACACACGCACGCACGCACGCACGCACGCACGCACGCACGCACGCACGCACGCACGCACGCACGCACGTACGTACATACGTACGTACGTACGCACGCACGCACGCACGAGCGCACACACAAACGCACATCCAGAACTATCAGACATCACGGAAATAGTAGCTTTTCACATTAAAAGCGGCATCAAGCAGCACGTAGGCAGGTCCAATAATTATATGGGGGTCGGAAAGCTCTAGGCGTGATCTCTCAAAGCGAGTAACCTTTGGCTCATTAAGGTAGGAAAACGCTGTTTCAGTGCCTCTTGCTGGTAAAAGCAAATATCTTCTTATTTAACCGGTAAGTACCTCGAATTCACGGGAGTCGTGCTGCAATCAGGTTGGATATTTTGAAACGAACTTGACTGTCACTGCCATGCTGCTTTTTAACAGATCAATTGCTAGAGACAATGCTCTTACTTGAATACCTGATCACGTGAATTACTGGCAACTCTGGTGTCCTACATCAACTAGCCTTATACTAATGCTTGCAAACATAATGTTCTAAATAATTCAACCGATTTTATGATAGCAGATATGTGTTACTGACAGATTCTAAATGCACTGCTATTAAGAAATAACTCGGATTTCTCAGACTGATTGATACATTTTAATAAATTCAACTTTCACTACCGAGAATCAATAACAATTTAATAAGGCTTGTAATAAATATCCACCAAGTGTAATTGTATAGCGAGCGATAAGTAAATAATATAATTTCTATTGAAAAATTCTATCTTAATTTATACATCAAACCTACTAGTCCAGCGACGATAACAGAATTAATTATCACGCGATTCTTGCCCAGTAACCACGCACATAGTAAAAGTTGAATAATTACTGAGGCTGGTATTACATTTGCGATTGGTGCCGTCTGCTTGTCTGTTTGTATCTCTGTTTACTCGAGGCATATCTCAAGAATCATATTAGGTAGAATCAGAATATTCGGTACATACATTCATATTATGAGCTTTTAGAAAATCTTTTAGTTGGGGTAAACAACCTTTAAAAAATGGTGGTCACGGGGTGGTGGGTGGGGTGGGTTGGGGGTGGGGAATACACAGTTTTGTAGTTAACTCTGCAATGTCAGCAGGTAGAATCGCCAATCTGGAGCATATATTCATTTTGTGATTGACTACAAGAAACATTGTAGATCTAAATTGAAGAAATTTGTTGGAAGAAGTGCACCATACTATAGTTGATACATATTCAGCAGTTCTCATTTTTGACAGGTATTCCAACAGACTGACACACCGATAGATACGCGCGTGTTATTCTCCTCTTGCTCAGTTCAGTTGAACAAATTGGAACGAAAGAACTGGAGGGACATGTGGGAAAATGATTACACACCAGCAACACGCTACAAAACCATCCGATATCTGATAATCATAACTAACGACACACTCACTTTCAGCGTGATTCAAACATCTCAGCTGACATTCACAATCACATCTTCACACCCAAATGCTTGCGTGATGCTACGACCCCTCACGTATTTATTCCTCCATACCCCCTCCCTTTATCTCTCTCTCTTTCTCTCTCTCTCTCTCTCTCTCGCTCTCTCTCTCTCGCTCTCTCTTTCCGTCGCTCCCTCTTCCTCTCTCTCCTTCCAGCTCCATCTCTCAATCTACCTCTCCCTTTCCCCCTCATCCTCCTCCTTCTCCCTCTCTTACCAGCCACACACCTTCTATTTGCAGTTGTGTACTGAACACTGAGCGAGAGTTCCCATATTTGGTTGATTTTCTAATCAATGCATCGACAATATTATGAAATTACTTGGCATTCTCCCTTAATAAAACACATGTTGAACCTATGTTAACTGCCACATTAGCGAGCAGTTAAGTGACGACCAATTATATATAAATTAAACCATCTTTGAGCGACTCATTCTGTTTTCTGTCTTTCAGTTTCCTGCGAGAAATGACCAACTGGATGTATAAATACGTCAGATTTTCCTGCGATGCGCACCTCTGACACATAATCATGGCTTTCATAGAGAAATTTACACCGCCATATTGTCGGCCATAGTCCCTGGATGGGGACCCGGATGGACTCGGCTCAACTGCGCGATGACCAAATCTAGCTGGCTGCTGTTGCTAACCCGGGCTTACAATTGTCGTTCCGTGTGTGTCAAAGCTGTTAATGAGTATGTTTATCTCAAATATTAATATTGCCCCCTATAGGTAATGAAGCGTCTAAATTAATATATTTATTTTAAAGTATGCAGGTGAACAATATAGTACATTTTTGCTGAGTTAGTCTATATAGGTGTCTATATTGCACACCCCGTGTTTCTTCGTAATTTGCGAAACTATTAAATTCAACCCGAACCTATGGCACACGCCTCCGTATTATATCTATGGCTACACCTATTGCTGAAAGAAGATCAGTTTGTTGGGGAAAACAAATGTATTTTGTCCATCAGCTCACTACTGTAAACTGTAATCTGTACGTTTGCATAGATACGCCACGCGTGACCATTATAATTGGTCATCTTATTCAAAACGTAGAAAGATAGAATTCTAATAGTCCAACTTCCGGAACATAAAGGACATTGAAAGCAGATGTCTACATTTGTAGCTAGAGAATTACTGATTACGGAACACACCAAGTAGTCCCAAGTGGATACGAGTGCCATTCCGCAAAGACTAGTCAATGTCATAACATAACAAATTATACGCATTTCACCAATGATTTTGTTTTACATTCTTTGATTTTATCTACTTTATGGTAGATCTAAATTGAGAAAATGTGTTGGAAGACGTGTAACACACTATAGTTGATACCTATTCAGCAGTTCTCCTTTTTGACAGACGTTCCAACAGACTGACATACCGATAGATAAGAACGTGTTATTCTCCTCAAGCGGAGAGAATTGGAATGAAAGAACTGGAGGGGACATCGGAAGAAATTTGGCAAAAAGTGAACAACTCTTCAGAACTAACCTGGTTAGTTTGTTTCCCTCCGGTATGCTAAGTGAACAACCAATTTTAAATGAATGTTATTGTCCTGTAACATCTAGGTCTACAAACCTAGATGAAGCGTTATGATTCCCACAACAGAACTAGGCAAAGGACCAATTACGTTCTAAGCCAGAGCCAAGAGCTGAATATCCATCCCTCATTCGGGGCTTGACTGCAACCAGTAACCACTTTCTTGCCAAGCCATAGCTTAATTCATATTATCATCCGAGTGATGTAAGATATGAGGCGGCTTATTAACTGGCCAGATCACTGGAATAGGAAGTTATTATGCCCTTGCTCCTTATGAAATAGGTTAGTTAGCAGCCCCCCACATAAAACGGCTGTAGAAATAGAAATGGCGAAGTCTTCACCAGCAGACCTAGCGATACCTGGGGGAATTGCACTTGGCTTGGATCCTGGCGCCCACATAAGCAGCATGTCACGTGCAGATCCACAGCAGATAATTTCTTCTTTGAATAGTATTGACAATATCAAGCAATCCGTACAAGGTTGTGTGCATGTGGTTGAGGAAACTATCAACGGCGTAGATAAATGGCCTCGTATGCCGATAATGGCATACAAGAGTGAACATACCCAAACACCCACTGCCATCCTCGCAAGTCGTACTAGGGTAGAGCAACCGGTAGTCAAGACACTGACGCGCCCATCAAGCATCAATATCCGCGACCTAATATACATATACTGATATTACAAATACGAATTTTACTAATGTCTATGGGGCATACTATTAAATATACAAGCAGAGTTGCGGGTATCGCAAAGCGCACCTGGTTGAACAGAGTTTCACTGGCATGGTGAAATGCTTTGATACGTCGATGGTGCCACAAAAGGGTGACAACTACCCAAACAAGATGATCATCAAGTGCAGTACTGAATTCAAACAATTTGGAAGCGAGCCATATGACTGGCCACCAAACACCCATAGCCGCGGCTATGTGGATGTACGAATATTGCGAGAGTCTCTGTGATGTACAGGTTGTAAAACCTGCACACATGTTTATATTTCCTTGTCAGAATCGAGGAAAGTCCAGTCTGTCTGCACGTTGTACACGCATTTATACCCAGCAAAACTCTTAACTAGCGTATTAGCCATCACAATCTTAAGCGCTGTACAATTTATCAAATCCTAACACTACTGCTGTGTAAACAATTCTTATATATTGTCTTTCAGTGTGATAGTCTTGCAATGTAGAAACTACTTCTGTGGCCATTGCCAAATACATGTTTTTTCCTAATTATTCCCTTCACCGTGTAAGGAGAAGACTGTATTGTATTTAGAACCGTCTGTCCAGGGCTGTAACTAAAAAAACTACTGATTCGAGTTCGCTGAGATTTTGGCACAACAAAGGGTCTTATAATGAAAGATGATTTCCAGCCTTTGGCTACGGTCAGGATAAAACTGGATTCGAATCCGATCAGACACTTGCTCTATAAAAAAATCTCTTAAACTACTAGTGGCTCAATGATTAAGGCAAACAATGGTGCGGCCGTGCACCAGCATTCCACAACGTTGGTTGTGACTTGGAATACAGAAACTTGAAGTGCTGCTCTTTAAGGTACGTTGTAGGCCTACAACTCGTATACTACATCTGCTGTAAACCTGTTTAATTATTCAGAAAATAGTTGTTCTGGAGGAAGTCATTGATGCATTAGGTAGCGCTAATTTTTCAGTTCAAAGTTTTTAATAGTGGTAGTTTAATAAACTTATGTTGAATATTTTGAAACTAATTTGACTGTGTGGTGTTGCTACATCACCCGGTCAAATTATTTTCAAAATATTCAACTGGTTACCCGAATGGATTTCTGGAAATTTATGGTGAGGGAATTCAGAGATAGATCGATCCCGACACGAGCGAGGTGTGGGTGGATCTTAGCTAGAGATGGGCAGGACATAGCTAAAACTGGAATGGTACATTACGTTTTCACTCAACAAGCCAAAAGAACTCTGGGAATCAGCATCTGGCACTGACAGGTCCAAGCACACTTCAGGCACGTTCTATTATCGCCGGAATGGTGAAACAAAAAAGCTGAAACCACTGGATGAGCTTGTAACATTCTCATTCAGGTACCTGGTAATGGAAAGATCTAATAACAACGTGATCAATACATAATGATCGTCTACACGTAATTTAAAAAGAGTCCTATTGCGTTTCATTTGTGAAATAAATATCACGCGGTACGTGATGCAGATGGGACTCAGTTGTCTATAATAGTAGATGGGAGAGAAACAGCTGTCATTTAACATACGCGACTAGTCATTAAACAGAAATATCAGAAAATCAGGGATCCAATGAAAAAGAAACATTAGACTACATTTCATCTGGCAAAACATATAAGTTTCTTTCAGAAATATTTAAATACAGATTTAGATTTGCGCAGTGACAATAACACACAGATTGCTGTGCCATGATTACAAAATGCCTAAGATATGGAGCAACGCGGCTGCCTGCCCGCCCATTCTGCCCGCCATATAGATCCACCCGGCTGCCGATCCACCCGCTCACACACTCTCCCGTCCACACGAACGCAACTATGCACGCAGGCATGCACACGCGCACACGCACATCCATGCGTACGCACACACACAACACACAGCATACACACACCTCACACGCCAGCACGACCGCACGTACGCACGCGCGAACGCACGCACACACTCTCGCACACAGAAACACGCATGCACGCACGCACGCACGCACGCGCGCGCGCACGCACGCACGCGCGCACGCACGCACACACGCATACGCGCGGACACGCACCCACGCGCGAGTACACACATCACACAACACGCACGCACGCACGCACGCACGCACGCACGCACGCACGCACGTACGTACGTACGTACGCACGCACGCACGCACGCACGTACGCACGCACGCACGCACGCACGCACGCACGCACGCACGCACGCACTAACTCACTCACTCACTCACTCACTCACTCACTCACTCACTCACTCACTCACTCACTCACTCACCCACCCACCCACCCACCCACCCACCCACCCACCCACCCACCCACCCACCCACCCACCCACCCACCCACCCACCCACCCACTCACGCACGCACGCACGCACGCACGCACGCACGCACGCACGCACGCACGCACGCACGCACGCACGCACGCACGCACGCACGCACGCACTCACTCACGCACGCACGCACGTACACAGTACACGCGCACACGCACACACGATCGCACACCCACACATGCTCGTATACAGAAACACGCGCGTAAACACGCACACCCAAAACCCTCGTCCCTTTGCGGGGTGAGGATAATTTCTATGCGGATCATGGGTTATAATTCAACCCGCACATAGAAATAGAATAACTATTGACTTGAAACGGTCTCTGGATTGCATGTTCGCCTACATAATGCAGGGTAAATTATGTTTCTGTGTGTAATATGTTAACATGGTGTATATTTCCTTCCTTCCACAAGGTATGTAAAGGTGTTTGGTCTAAATGTGGACATCCCTATCTTACATTATATTGTTTTTGTTTCATATTGAATGTCAATGGCCTACTGACATGAGTTATAAAGGGCATGTCCTGGTAGTCTTCTTTCTTATTTTTTCTCTTCTCAATAATTACATCACGGAAAAGGGATAGATTGGTTATTTATATACTATTGGTGCAAACAAATATTCGGCTATATTTCTTATAGACTGGATCGTGTGTACAATAATAGACACACATGAAACAACAACTATTGATGCCGGTCACTCATCACTGGAACCACTCTTATCTTATCATCTAAGGATGCATAAAACAAAGAATATATGTGTAAGATGCATGTGGTTGTTCCCTGCCACGAACCGTTTAAGGCTTTCATGAAGAAGCCTCCCCAAAGCGGCCTGTACAGTGGCCTTGATGACTGTCCATTTGCAAATTAACCACTGGAATGACTTGCTCGGGAAGCGAGACAGCCATTTCTGTGGTGAATTTTCAAAAATAGCCTTCTCCCGGTCTGTAAATGGACATTCGGTAAGGAAATATTCAGCTTTTTTGACAGAATATGGTCATTAATGGGTTAAGCGACATGTTCATGCACAATGGTGTATACCAGGAATTACTCCAATGACAAGAGTGCATATAATGGACCATTGTTAGCTATGCCACGCCCATCAGTGGCTAAGCTCCACCCACACCAATTCCGTGTTGGGATTGATCAATCCCCGAATGCCCTAGCTATCAATTTCCTGAAAATCATGCAGGGAAGCTGTTGAATATTTTGTAACTATTTTGACTGGGTGCTGCGCCCAATCAAATTAGTTTCAACATATTCAACAGAATATTTATTCAATAGTAAAGACACAGAATTTGTACAACAACGCATAGCCCGTCTTCAAATATGCATTCGTGACGTACTTACCGACGTCATGCATGACGCCATTCATTATAATGGCATTCTACATATCACGTAGTTGATTATGACGTCTTATGATGGTTGAGTACTCTGGAAAGGTGAATTGATGCTTACATGCTTGTAGTCGCTTCTGCAATAATGGAGGGATCCGATCTGCCACTCAAAGATATGACGTCACTACTTACTTGACTTTACAATCATAATGAGTTATAGCTCAGTTATGAAGATAAAAAAAGTGTGTTGATAATGTAAGGAGTGCGCAGTCAATTTGTTTCAAGACATTACACAGCTTACATCTATAGTTACCGTGACATTTGATTCATGTTTCCTATTTTCAAATCGATTCCAATCCACTTTAAAATGGGCGGAGATTGGCTAAATAAGGGCGTGTTATAACTATGAAATTTACCATAGTGTGGCAACTATTTTTATGGGATCGTAAAGTGTATTTTAATTTATAATAGTTTATATTAAATTAGCCTCATATTGTTGAAATATTCCACTAGCAGGCACAATGTAATAATTCCCAATGATCTTTGTTTATACGCTATGCAGATACATAGCAACTGTTTCAAAGTGGGAGTGGCATGAATAAACCGAATTGGCATTATTTAATACAAGACACACAAAAGCTCAATATAACGGACAGGCAATTTTGTTGCTTTTTTCGATACAGGTAATTATACGATCACCCGACTTGAAGAAACACAATCGATAGGCCTTTCCAGTGTATCCATCAATCAGTTGACGTCATAATAAACTATGTTGCATGTATCAGTAGGTGCGCACGCTATCATCATTACATACTGTTATAGAATACCATGATGCATCCCCACCCCACTCCCTCCCAGATAGTGTACGTACACGGTGCATTCCCAGCAGGCACATGACGTCATGTGCCTGCTGTGTTATTTCCTTGCATATGCTTCATTTACAGCGACTATCTGTCCTCCCAATAACATCCTTATTAGCTGATGTATCTACTCAGAGGGATCACGCTGAATACCATAATGGAGTGAACGGTTCCTACCTAATCTCCAGCTACGTGTTGAGCATATTGTACGCGGTTTATATACTTTGTGGAATGAATTCACGGAATTCCAGATTCAAGATAAGCAGTTGAATATTTTGAGACTAATTTGACTTGGGCCCTTCTCGCTTATGGCCAGTACAGCTCTCCGTCAAATTATTTTAACATGTCTCAGAATGTTTATTAAATTGTAAATATATCGAAGACACGTGATTTGTACACTAGTGACGGAATAGCCGATCTTCATCATGGAGATATGCATGACTATTATTGTGCCGTCAATTAACTAGATTGAGTATGACATATACACAGATCCGCAACTCAGATCCGTCCATCTTTACATCAGTTTTCAGTCTTATTTTCATAAGTGATGCGATTATAACTAATACGATCTCATTCTCGTGGCAATGGGGTACATGCAATTAACAAGGGCTACACTATGTAGTTCCCTGAGAATGAAACATAATTATTTTACATCGACTTTTATCATCAGGATAGCGCTATAGATAAATGCCATAATTATCTGACAATTTGTCAAGACTTCCAGAAAATATATTGTTACAGCAGTATCTGTTCTTACAGCTTAGATAGTGTTTGATTATGTAGGAGAGATCTGAAAATACTATTGTTTACATATGCCATAATGTATCACCGGAATGGTTAATTTTTTATTCCTTTATCTAGCAATGGTTCATAATACATATACCGTGTGGTCCCAGCAGACAACTGTTACCTCACCATATCCCATATTTCATACAACAAAATATGAACCTTTCCGCCGCTAAGAAATGGGATCACTGGTTAAAAATAAAGCCACAACTAAAATCAAAATCACATTATATTGATTATGATTGACAATCGTATACAGTCCACATAATATCCGTATTAGCTGCTGTATCTATGACGACTGTCTGTCCTCCCCATAACTTCCATAGTAGCTGCTGTACCCACTGCGCCTATCAGATATGTCGTCCACATAATGTCCGTATTAGCTGCTGTATCCACTGCGCCTATCTGCCATCCACATATGTCCGTATTAGCTGCTGTATCCACTACGCCTATCTGCCGTCCACATATGTCCGTATTAGCTGCTGTATCCACTGCGCCTATCTGTCGTCCACATAATGTCTGTATTAGCTGCTGTATCCACTGCGCCTATCTGCCGTCCACATATGTCCGTATTAGCTGCTGTATCCACTACGCCTATCTGCCGTCCACATATGTCCGTATTAGCTGCTGTATCCACTGCGCCTATCTGTCGTCCACATAATGTCCGTATTAGCTGCTGTATCCACTGCGCCTATCTGCCGTCCACATATGTCCGTATTAGCTGCTGTATCCACTGCGCCTATCTGTCGTCCACATAATGTCTGTATTAGCTGCTGTATCCACTGCGCCTATCTGTCATCCGCATAATGTCCGCATTAGCTGCTGAGTTTATTTGTGCCTATCTGTTATCCACCTATTGTCCGTATTAGCTGCTGTATCCACTGCGTCTATCTGTCATCCGCATAATGTCCGCATTAGCTGCTGAGTTGTATTTGTGCCTATCTCTTATCCACCTATTGTCCGTATTCGCTGCTGTATCTACTGCGCCTATCTTCCCTCCACCTATTGTCCGTATTCGCTGCTGTATCTACTGCGCCTATCTATCCTCCACCTATTGTCAGTATTAGCTGCTGTATCTACTGCGCCTATCTGCCATTCATATACTGTCTGTATTATCTGATATATCTACTGCGCCGGTCTGTCCTCCCCATAAGGTATGTATTAACTGCTGTATCCACTGCGGCTATCTGCCCTCCCAATAAGGTCCCGCTTAGCCGTTATATCTAATCAGACGCATCGCGCTGACTACAATAATGCAGGGATCCATTTCTCCCTAATCTCCACCCACATGTTGCGCATATTGTAAGCGATTCATATACTTTGAACCCTTAATTCCCAGAATACCAAAGTTCAACGTAATTATACAGTTAAGGGGGCGAATATTTTGAAACTAATTTGACTGGGTCGTTCTTGCTTATTACTGGTACGGCTCTCTGACAAATTATTTTAAGATATATCTCAGAATGGGAATTAAATTGTAAATATATCAAAAACACACAATATGTATGCTAGTGACGGGCCTTTCCACATTCAGCATGGAGCTATGCATGACTATGATTGTGACGCCAAATAACTATATTGCGTATGACGTCATATACAAAGAGCCACAGCTCGGAACCATCCATCTTTACGTCAGTTTTCAGCTTTATTTTCATAACTAATACTATCTTCCTATTCTCCTGGACTTGGGACACATGGGATTCATTGGAATGCTACACTATATGTCGCTGAGAACGACACACAGTTATCATGCACCATCTATCCTCATCCGGATAGCACCATAGATAAATGTCATACTTATCTGACAAGATACAAGACTTCTAAAGAACAATTCCTTACCACACTGATGTATGTTGCTACATCTTACTTTTTTAGTTGACTATGTAGGAGAGATCGGAAAATGTTTAAATGTTTACAGACGCTGCAATCTATCACCCGAATAGCTAACTTGAGATTAATTTATTATTCCTTTATCTAGCAATTGGTCGTAATATATATTCCGTGTGATCCCAGCAAACAACTGTTACCTCACCACATCCCATATATGAAACAAAATAATATGAAAGATTCCGCTAAAATGTACGACAACTGGTTATAAATAAATCTTCCAGGTCATCGTTATTTATCGTGGCCACGGTCTGATTTTTAAAAGGAAACCTAGTCGTTTTTGCCTGAACTGGATCACCAAGATGTTGCTCAATAGACAAGTCAAAAGGATATAGCCTAAAGACTGAACAGCAAAACTGATCACTGTGCCTGTATTGCAAGCAGTTTATGCTTATATAAGATTAACTGACAGGCAAACGATTAAACATCTTTGCAAACGCGTATACAACTTGTGGCGTTTACTTTCCAATGCTGTGCAAAATAGGCATAATTTCCAATATTATTCCGGTACTGATCAAAATAGAAAATGTAGAGAGCAGATTTCTAAAGCTTTAGTGAAATGTGAACCTCAATTCGTTGATTAATAAGGCCCATTAGGCTAAACAACTTACACCGGCCTAAAAACTACAAATGATTGACATTTGTATTGTTTGTGTCCCTGCATGGCATAGACCAGTTTGTAATGCTTCATCTACAGTTTTAACGACCAGAGTTGCCTAATAAGAACAATAGAAACAAGAAGAAAATATCCAAATTCCTAGAAAGAGTAAAATAGAAAAGGTGTATAATGTATAGCAAAATAGCTATATGATATATAATAAGGAAAATGAGTTACCTTTCAGGGATGTAGACATTTGCTGAGAGTAGATTTCACCTTGATATCGCAATGCCCCTTTCCAGTATATCCATCCATCATATGACACGTTGTTGTACGAATTGCATGACTTTACTATTTAATAAACAAGCTGTTGAATATTTTGAAATGAATTTGACCACTGTGAGGGCGTATATATATGCAAACTAAAAGAAAACAGGGCACACCATCTCCGACAGCTATGCTTTGTATGATTACTGTATTCTGCGGCTGTAGTAGTAGAAACATCATACAGCTGCACTCCGTCCTTCTTCGCTTTTGCCCAATGTATCGTGTCCTCAGCTGAAATCCTTAGCTTCCTCAGGTCCATTCTTGACTCGAGTGTACCGGGTCCTGCTTTATTGAGGTCACCTCGTAGCACGCATAGCAGATTTATGCAATGACGTTCTCTCCTGGCTTTGTATTTGCTGGCTCCGTGTTGGGCGAATTCCAAGGCTCTCTGTGGTAGTGTCTCTTCTGGCATCCTTAGCACATGGCCAAACATGGACCCTCTTTGCTGGAAGACTTTTACAGACAGCGGCGACGTATTGCACATCTTGTATAGTGTATCGTTGGAGATTATGCTGGCTGACCATCGGTGTCCAATGATCGTGCGTAGGTGTTTGCGGTGGCGGGCATCGGGTTTGTCTAGAGCTGCCTTTGGAGCTACCCAGCTATTACATTTATACACCATTAAGGATAGGCAGGTTGCATTGTATAAACGTAGCCTCTTTATCAAGGGCACCTTTGATTTACGAATCCATGGCTTCCAGAAGGCCTGGAAAGCTGTGTTCCCCATGACGCATCGTGCATAACTGTCAGCTGTACTGCAAAGCAGTGAGCCAAGGCTTTTACTTTTCCTCCATGGTTCGCCGCCACGAAGTGGGTCGTCATTTTCTATAGTTCCATGCTTTGTCGATAGGTATATGTGGGTGAACTCTGTTTTGGATTCATTCATAAAGAGATTCTCAATTTTTAGTTTGCTTGCAGCTATTGTGAGAAGTTCGTCAAGGGGGTTCTTTTCCTCGTCTATGAAGTCCATATCGTCGGCATATTCCATCTCTAGCTTCATGGTCAGTATTGACACTGGTGGGGGTGGGGTATTTGGTCTTGCGGAACTTTCCCACAATGTGGTAGCAAGGCAGCAGGTTAAAAGCACCGGACAATCTCCCTATGGGGAGCCGATTGATGTCTCAAACTCTACAGAGTTCACTTGCTTGACTCATACTCTCAGCTTGGTGTCTGCAAGTAGTAGTCTCACTAGTTGTAGCTCATTCTCATTACAACTGGCCTGGCGTAGTACATCTAGGATATGTGAGCGTTTAGTTGCGTCGAAGGCTCGTGACATGTCAATGCCCATTTTGTGGAAGTCCCAGTGTTTGAACATGACTACCCACACACGCATGCGTTGAGCCCATACAATATCTGCCCAGCTGCGTCCACGTTTGAAGCCGCTTTGACATGATCCGGTGAAGTAATCGATCTTGTCTCGGATGCGGCATAGAGTAACATTGGATATGAGATTCCGTATCCTGTTGATGAGCACAATGGGCCGCAGATTGGCTGGCAGACCCAGGTGGCTTCTTGGGCTTGTGTAGTGCGATGAGGGTGTCTTCGCTTACAGCGTTGATGGGAAGGTGGTGCATAAAATCTGAGTCATACGTCAGTGATCGCGTTGCATTCATCGACCTGGCTATACCTACGCGAAAACACACCGCAACTAAGTGTCGAATTGTCAACGCATACGACCCCACTACCGAAAAAGCCAAAGAGAATTCAGCAATATTAGATTCCTTCTATGCAGAACTGAGCTCGGCCATTACACTCCCAGCTAGATGGCAACTGCTCATGTGTGGAGATTTCAACTCTAAGACGGGTAAACTCGGAATTGCGGACAATAGTTCAGGACTTGGCTTATGCATGGGATCCTATCGAAAGTGCAAACGCAACAGCAATGGAGATACACTGGTGGCAGTCCAATGGCCTATTTGTTATAAATATGGCTTTCAAACACCCATACCGTCACCGGACAATATGGACGGACACATTACTGATCGCAACGCCCCAAAATGTTCTAAGGCTACAGCAGCTGTCTTCAACCAAATAGACTTCATACTATGCAAGGCAGAAGCAAAACCCTTACTCCGGAACGCTCGTTCACATGGAGGCACAGAGCTCAATTCTGACCATAAGCTAGTCATTACACGCCTTCAGATGAACTATCTCTACCTAATATATAAACACCATACCAGGCAAGAGGGTAGAGTCACCTACAACCTACCCACGCTCATCAGCGACACTAACACCCAAATGTCATACAAAAAAGCCCTCGGGGAGCAGATAGCTAACATCGATGTCAGCTCTGATCTAAACGAACCCCTAACCAAAATACTGAAATCTATGGAATCCTCCGCTACCAGTACCATAGGTGTTCTTAAAAACAACCAAACTAGGCATACTGACGACCGTCTAGTAGTACAACTGTCAGCAGAGCAGAACGCATTATGGCTGCGCATCTATCAACGTGGCCAAAGTGATGACTGCACCAAACTACGCCGGGAGTGCAATATTATTCTGCGCCACATTAGCAAATGCTTAGAAGATCTTGCTATTCAACAAGCAGACTCCCTAGCAGATGAAATCACTGCCATGGATGACTGTCACAACATGTTTGGGGCAGCCCGATCCCTGAGAGTTACTGACTACATACCACCACTCACTGTACACAACTCTGAAGGACACCTTATCGTTACTGACCACGGAAAAGCCGAGGCGATCCGAGAATGGTTCAAGGAACAGTTCACTGACGGCGATGATCAGCCCTTGCACCCGTTCTCAGGAGACCCCAGTGCATTACTAACACCAATTAAAACAGCATAAGTTGAAAAGGCACTTAAAGCCCTGAAAAATGGACGTACATCTGGACCTGATGCAATGAACTATTCAAATATGCATGTGACATTATCTCAAACCCGATCACGCACCAAATCAGCTCAGCTATGCTTTAGTCCTTAACATCAAGCCAAATTTATTCAAACGCAAAGTCAAGGAGGCTATCGACATCTACAAAGCGTGAAGCCTAAGTATTTAAAAACGCCGACCCAGGTATTTAGATAGTTACCTATGCATACCTGCCAGTCTGCAAACTTCCGTCAAACCTCCTATGTGTGAGTGAGTGAGTGAGTGAGTGAGTGAGTGAGTGAGTGAGTGAGTGAGTGAGTGAGTGAGTGAGTGAGTGAGTGAGTGAGTGAGTGAGTGAGTGAGTGAGTGTGTGAGTGAGTGAGTGAGTGTGTGAGGGAGTGAGTGAGTGAGTGAGTGAGTGAGCGAGTGAGTGTGTGAGTGAGTGAGTGAGTGGGTGAGTGAGTGAGTGCGTGAGTGAGTGAGTGAGTGAATGAATGAGTGGGTGGGTGGATGGGTGGGTGGGTGGGTGGGTGTGTGAGTGAGTGAGTGAGTGAGTGAGTGAGTGTGTTATGTTTTTTTGTTTATTCCGAACGGGTGAATCGTTTTGAGTTCTTTGATCCAGTAGTGTTCTCTGTTTAATCTTAGTTTTTTGTTATCTGTAAAAATTCTTTCAATTGGTCTTATCGTGATGTCTTTCATAGAATGTCTTGGATGGTTGAAATGCCATGAGATTCTCGTGTCTGTTTGGTGTCGGATTGCATGGATATGTTGTGTGAGTCGTTTGCTGAGTGTCTGACTTGTTTCTCCTATGTATTGAGAGCTGCATTGTTTGCATTCTATGAGGTAAATAATGTTGGTGGTATTACAGCTCATTTGTGTGTTGATTTTGTAGTCTTTACCAGTGACGTAACTGGTGAATTTGTCAGCAGTGTTCATGTATTGTTTGCATGTGATGCAATTGCTGTTGTTGCATTGTTGGAGTGTCCCTACTATGTCGTGAGTGTCATCTGGTGTCGGTACGATCTTATTGTTAGCATCTGGATTTTTTATTTTAATTAGGCTAGAGTGGACTAGGTGGTCCCTAATGCTTTTATTTTTCTTGAATGCTACTACTGGGTAGTTGGGAAAAATTGGTGCTAAGATTGGTGAAGACAAGATGTACTTTTCCCAGTAGGTCCGAATGGATTTGCCTATGTGTTCTAATGATGGGTGGTATTGTAGTATGCAAGCTGGCCTAGGCTGTTTTTGTGTGGGTTGTTTGTAAAGAATGTCTTCTCTCTGTGTGTTCTCGGTTTTTTCTATGATGGCTTTAATTTCTGTCTCTTTGTATCCCCGGTGGATGAATGCATCTGTGAGTTCCTGTGTGCGTTGTTTTAATCTAGTGGGATCTGTGATGATGCGTTTGTATCTTAATGCTTGGCTGTAGATTATGGAATGTTTTGTGTTTTTAGGGTGGCTTGATTGTTTGTGACGATACTGTTGTTTGTCTGTAGGTTTTCTGTATAGGTCCAATTTAAGCTTGTTATCTTCTTTGTATACCATTGTGTCCAAAAATGGGATTTTTTCTGTTGAATATTCCAAGTCAAATTTTATTGTGGGATGCTCTTTATTCATGTGTGCGTGAAATTCAAGTAGTTCGTTCTCACTGGTGTTCCAAATGAAAAATATGTCATCTATGTATCTAACTAAGTGGGATGGAGTGCTGCCCATCCATGTTGATAACATTCTGCTTACTATGGTGTACACGTAAATGTTAGCATATTTGACAGCAAACTTGGCTCCCATGGCTGTTCCATGTGTTTGTATGTAGTAGTCTTCATTGAATTGGAAGCGGGTTTTTGTAAGAATGTATCTCATTATTTGGGCCAATTCGTCTGGGTAGATGTGTGCAGGTGTGTGGTTATTGTTGTTTGTGTTTGTCTTTTCAAGTGTATGTCTGTAATGTTCTGTGACAATCTGTATGCCTTCTTCGTGTGGGATGTTTGTGTATAGTGATCTGACATCCATTGTGCATAGGATTGAGCCAGCATCCACTGTAGTGTTTTCTATATGTTGGATGAATGCAGTGGTGTCTCGTAGTAGATTTGGGATATCATTTTCCGTGTCTTTTAGTAGGTGGTCTGTGAATTCATTAATGCGTGACGTGGGGCCATCGCAGTTGGATACAATCGGGCGTCCGGGTGGTGGTATTTTGCCTTTATGTATCTTAGGGTTAATGTAGATGCGTGGAGTTCTGACATTGAATTCGGTGAGTTATCTGTGTGTCTGTCCTGTGATGGCTCCGGTGATTAGAAGTTCGTTAATGTATGCATCTATGGTGTCTTTATATTCTAAAGTGAGATTTTCACCGAGTTTGGTGTAGTATGCGACATCTGTAAGTTGTCTGTGTACTTCTGCAATGTAGTCTGTTTTGTTGAGAATGACTATTGCGGAGCCTTTGTCTGCTGGTCTGATGACTATGTTTGTGTTATTAGCTAATGTTTTTAGGGCTGTTTTCTCATGGTGTGTGATGTTGGATCGTGGTGACTTGTCGGGTGGTTTGGTGATAAGCTTGGTGAGTGATGACCGGAGTTTGTTGATGTCATTGGGTGTTGTGCTTGGTCTCCATTCTGAGGGTAGTTTGAATTTGGATGGTGCTGTGGGTTTTTCAAGGTTGTTGCTGTAAAAGTAGTATTTGCATTCTAACTTCCTGATGAATTGATCTATGCAATGTATTTGTATGTCTGGTGATATGTGGTGTGGTGTGGGTACAAATGAAAGGGCTTTGTTTAGAATGGAATTTTCTGTTTTGGTAAGTTTGTGGTTGGACAGGTTAACGACAATATCTGGTGTTGTTTTTTGTTTGTTGATGATGCGTTGTTTTCTGCGTTTTTGTAGTTGTGTACCTGATGTTAAACGTCTAATTGGCCGATTATTTCTAAGAGTAGTTTTTTCACATTTTCGTTTTTGGATTGTTTTATGGCTTCGGCATATGATTTGGTTTGTTGTGTGCTTGTACTTGTCTGTGATGTTGTTTGGATGGGTTGGGTTCTGGGTTGGTGTGTTGAGTGTGTGATAGGTTGTGTTCTGGGAAGGTACATCTGCTCTCTTGGTGGTGATGGATGTGCGTGGTGGATAGGAGGTGGTTGTCTTGAGTAGGGTATTATAAAGTGTCGGTTGTTTGTGTAGTGGCGGTTGGTTTGTGATGTTTGTTTTGGTCCAACTTGCCCTGGTTTGAAGGTGTTTTGTTTTTTTAAAAGATCATCATCCATAATGGTGTTAAAATTATCCAAAACATTTTTTAATTTAAAAATTATCCATAATATTGTTAAATTTATCCAAAACATTTTTAATTATCCAAAAAATCGTTTTAAGTTTAAAAGAAATTTTCAAAGCCCACGACTTTAGAAAAAAGATCAGCCCATCAAACAAATAATGTTTAATCATTTTCGAGTCTAACCTATTCAACTACAAGCATAATCAATATGAATTCCAATCCCTTAGAATATAGCCGCCCGATCACCACCATCACCACCAAATGCGGTTAATCCTTTCCAAATTAGTTTTGAATCCTTATCGACCCCTTTGTATCATGATCCCATATCAGGTATTAATCACTCCATGGCGAATAATAGTACTTTGAACTCTATAAACATCCTTTGATGGCCAACCCACATTCACTCCATGGCGAATAATAGTACTTTGAACTCTATAAACATCCTTTGATGGTCAACCCACATTCAATCCAACTAATAATTTCCCCTCCCCCCTCACCCCACCTCACCCTAGAACCTCCCCTATAAATACCATGTTTAAACACAGCATTAGTCATGTCCTCTGACGAAGGTAACAACAGCCGAAAGGATCCTAAGGACCACCTTATTATAAGTTTTGATAATAGTTTAGCCAGATTAGTGTTTTTATAATAGTTTTGCCAGATTAGTGTTTTATAATAGCTTAGCCACTTTAGGACCACCTTAAAATTTGACTTGGAATATTCAACAGAAAAAATCCCATTTTTGGACACAATGGTATACAAAGAAGATAACAAGCTTAAATTGGACCTATACAGAAAACCTACAGACAAACAACAGTATCTTCACAAACAATCAAGCCACCCTAAAAACACAAAACATTCCATAATCTACAGCCAAGCATTAAGATACAAACGCATCATCACAGATCCCACTAGATTAAAACAACGCACACAGGAACTCACAGATGCATTCATCCACCGGGGATACAAAGAGACAGAAATTAAAGCCATCATAGAAAAAACCGAGAACACACAGAGAGAAGACATTCTTTACAAACAACCCACACAAAAACAGCCTAGGCCAGCTTGCATACTACAATACCACCCATCATTAGAACACATAGGCAAATCCATTCGGACCTACTGGGAAAAGTACATCTTGTCTTCACCAATCTTAGCACCAATTTTTCCCAACTACCCAGTAGTAGCATTCAAGAAAAGATAAGACCAATTGAAAGAATTTTTACAGATAACAAAAAACTAAGATTAAACAGAGAACACTACTGGATCAAAGAACTCAAAACGATTCACCCGTTCGGAATAAACAAAAAAGCATAACACACTCACTCACTCACTCACACACCCACCCACCCACCCACCCACCCACCCACCCACCCACCCACCCACTCACTCACTCACTCACTCACTCACTCACTCACTCACGCACGCACTCACTCACTCACTCACTCACCCACTCACTCACTCACTCACTCACTCACTCACTCACTCACGCACTCACTCGCTCACTCACTCCCTCGCTCACTCACTCCCTCACACTCTCACTCACTCACTCACTCACTCACTCACTCACTCACTCACTCACTCACTCACTCACTCACTCACTCACTCACTCACTCACTCACTCACTCACTCACTCACTCACTCACTCACTCACTCACTCACTCACTCACTCACTCACTCACTCACTCACTCACTCACTCACTCACTCACTCACTCACTCACTCACTCACTCACTCACTCACTCACTCACTCACTCACTCACTCACTCACTCACTCACTCACTCACTCACTCACTCACTCACTCACTCACTCACTCACTCAATTAATCACTCACTCACTCACTCACTCACTCACTCCCTCCCTCCCTCCCTCCCTCCCTCCCTCCCTCCCTCCCTCCCTCCCTCCCTCACTCACTCACTCACTCACTCACTCACTCACTCACTCACTCACTCACTCACTCACTCACTCACTCACTCACTCACTCACTCACTCACTCACTCACTCACTCACTCACTCACTCACTCACTCACTCACTCACTCACTCACTCACTCACTCACTCACTCACTCACTCACTCACTCACTCACTCACTCACTCACTCACTCACTCACTCACTCACTCACTCACTCACTCACTCACTCACTCACTCACTCACTCACTCACTCACTCACTCACTCACTCACTCACTCACTCACTCACTCACTCACTCACTCACTCACTCACTCACTCACTCACTCACTCACTCACTCACTCACTCACTCACTCACTCACTCACTCACTCACAGGAGGTTTGACGGAAGTTTGCAGACTGGCAGGTATGCATAGGTAACTATGTAAATAGCTGGGTCGGCGTTTTTAAATACTTAGGCTTCATAAATCAGTTCCGTCATTTTTGTATCTAATAACAGATCCCTCGCATACACACACATACGCACATATGCATGCATAGACACACATACGCACACGCACGCACATACACAAACACACACACACACATATATATATATATATATATATATATATATATATTTATATATATATATATATATATATATATATATATATATATATATATATATATATATATATATATATATATATATATATATATATATATATATATATATATATATATATACGCACACGCACACACACACACACACACGAGGTTTGATGGACACAAATGACCAGTATGCACACATAGATTCACCATTCAATGCGGTTCTCATACGCAGATAAGAAATAATTACAAAATATTTGCCTGGGAGTGTCATCAGAACACACAACTGTTCAAACTATATATTAACACAATTGCATCGGATATTAAATAGCAATTCGTGTATAGACAAGTGCATCGTGTATAAATATGTGTATGACAGTATTAATTTCACATTTTCTTTCACTCTGTAGCTGCAATATAAAAACTGAATATAATCATAAATCAATGAAAAAGCATTTTCCTGAAAATCTACATATGCATAATAGATTTGTATTGTAATGGCTTGCAATTTGTGAAAGGCGTCCACTCATCTCACAGGACATGTTGTTTATTCAAGCCCTTTGTTGCAAAGAACATATGTTCGTCTGTCTTAAAGAAGAGCGCCGTGTGATCGAATAACATCTGTCTTCGGTGGCCATACTCAGACCAGGATGACCTTTTTATTGCCAGATGGATGAGCAATCTAATTAAGCCAAGGCAGGAAAAGCACTGCCATATTCTTTCAGTTGCTAACGCTCTTCATCATCGAGGTGCTTATCATCGAGGAAATTATTTTGCTGCGAGCTGCTTCAATTATAGACATCAACAATGCACATAATAACAGTATTCAAAATAAAGCTCAATTATTATTGTGTGTGGGTGAGCGTACGTTAATCTAGCACAGCCGTTATCGAAGTGTTGATTAAATTATGTCATTTGTCTGCATTTGTCAAAGGGGATCAACAAGATATGACATACATTTGTCAAAACGGATCAACAAGATATGGTATGCAGTTGCCAATATAATCAACATGCTTTGAGTAATAGATCTGTGTGGATTTTCTCACACATCATGATAACAATTTCCTAACTTGATCGTTATAAAGGTTTGAATACAGGGGTTAATTTCTAGTCATGGCAGCTCACTTTGCACACAGGTGTGAGTGGGATTTCCAATAATATTAAAGATTCAATCTAACTATTCAAGTGATAAATCATGCCATATCTAAATAATAGCAAACACATTTATCATTCCTCTCAATGGCAATGTGAGGTATGTATTCATTCGAATGCACAGCGCCGGTTGGATGGATGATTCTCAGCTGTATTTTCTCCCTTAACAATGTTATCAATTATATTAGCTGTGTTCTTTTGTCATTGGATGCTGCTGAAGCTATAATTCCCAAACCAGTTTTAGACAAAAATGGCCTCATATCTCTTTACATTTGTTAACGGCATGACATCCTGATTACTAATAGCCATTCAACGCAGTATCCATCGATATAATGCATCTGATGTACTTTATAAATGAGTGGGGCAATTGTGTCATCAGTAAAGACCACGCTTAATTGGCAATGACAAGGCACTATAGCCAAGCATGCTCACGTTATTTAGTCTCAATAACGCCTTATTAATCATAATGCATCATTAGCTGTTATCAGCTGATGCCATGTCCAGAATTCGCAAATAGTACCGTCCATTAAACAATTGCCAAAACAGATGACTAGATGTCTTATCAATATCTGAAATCATGTGTATAGCATTTCGGAAGGTGAGGAATTAACCTATAAGAAGGTTAGATGTTTAGATCGAGTCCTATATATTAGATGTAATGATAAAGTGAAACGACCTGGGCGTAATCTGACATCATGAAACCCCAAATTAACCACATTAACTTGTAATAAACTCGTATTTTGTGGCTGATTCCATCATTTGAAGTTTGCTGGTAAATCCTGTGGCATGAGGCTAATGTGAAGCGAGATTGCCGGCATGATCATTAGACATATATCAAGATGGCAATGATACCAGATTGTGCAATATACATTCTGGAATGGAATTGTTAATGTAAGCAGAGTTCAATTGCATGTGCCATGACATGTTTCTATGCCGCTTATAAGGCAATATCTAATTGCTCTAATGTATGTGTGGTTGTTATTGGAATGCATGTGCAACATGAGAAGGCAAAAAGAAATCCCAGCTTTACTGATGTTTCCCATATTATAATGAATGATCACAATTTATCTGACATTATTTGGTTGACTGAAAAAAGGTGTATAAGCAGCAAGAGCAAATACAGATTGCATAACATCAACCTGACAGTAGGATTTTGAGTAACGCCAAATTCTTATTTTTATCTGTTACAAATGCGTCAGTTCGATAGGTTAAACACACTGCTTTTTATATTTGGTATTACTGCCTAAAATAGCTCAGACTTGATGTTTTGGATGAAGATGATATAGAATTTATTCAATTAATGTTGTGTCTTGCAGTACTATAACTGTCAATAATTAGCAGACATTATATTGATCAAGACAATTGCCTATTGGCCAGGCTCTGTTTATGTGCACAGCAATGTGATAGAAATCAATGTCTGCTTCAACATCAACAACACTAACAACAACAACAACAACAACAGCAACAACAACAACAACAACAACAACAACACCATTGAATGGCATGTTAGCATATACACTTGTGCTAGTGAGCGTCCCATTCCATATATGCCGAGACAACATTTATTATGTGCAAGAAGTTCTATGACAACGCATATGTAATGGTGTTGGTACGGAAATTAAGTATCTACATTTTCACGTCTTACCATATTCAAGATCAAACGTATTTCAGCCAACATTTGTAATTCCTTGATGCTACATTGCCATATATCAATAACGATGTCATGACAGAGCTTGAGCTGCATGATCTAGAATTAAATAATCTAGAATAATAACATTATTATGTTCATTATCTTCATTCTCGCATCGTCAAAAAACCCAACTATAGCTAATGGGAAATTACCATATTCTCTCTCACGCTTAGCTGGCTGCCGATGACAGAGAGATGTGATGCAAAAGCGATCAATGCATCTCTTTGTAATACATTATTCGGTTGCAAAACATGGCTAAGAGAATAAAACTAGTTATTACATTTGCTCATTTTGTGCCAGCAACATAATTAAAACACACACATGCCTTCACGACATTCTCACTAATTAGAAGACAATAGCAAACAATGCGCTGCAATCGACTGTATAGAGAGATTTGTGAACATAGTGTCTAAGTATGCGTGACCAAGCATCTTACATGACTATGTATCCGAGCACTATACTTCTATATGAAAATAAATCTGTTCTTCAGACATATTTACAGTTCTACTGATTAAATCGTCTTTGTGAAGATATCTAGACTCTACCAGATTAAATGCCTATGTTGCATCTCTAGATGCCATCTACAATCATCTACAATCAGCAGACATAATCGTATATGGAGGCATACAGGACTGTGTTGATTGCAGTGACCTCAATGCCATCGTATTCTCAATGTAATCGGTGATGGATTAATGAGAGAATGGTGAGAGAAAATCTGGTGTACATTCCGAAAAATGCAGATGTATTGCTTTCTTAGACTGTACCGGATTGGAGAAGCTCTGCTTTCCTCATCAGTAATAATATAACAGCAGCAAATGTATGAAACCACTGTCTGTTATTATATCTGAAGTTTGGTAAGTAATATATTTGCAGAAAAATTTATTGGGTAGCATAGAATCGGTCAAAAATGTGTTGCTGAAATGAAGTTACTCCATTTGATATTGAGAGAAGTCTTGGTCGATATTGCACTCATCATGTGTATATATGAAGAAACTTGGTTCGAACACACTTAGCTGCACGCACGCACACATGCATGCACATGATCACGCACACACATGAATAGATCATCTCCACCATGACATTAACTTCATAAAGATAAGCGTTATTTTGATCGAACCACGTTATTCAAATAAATGATAATGAGTCCGAGAATTAGGACAAAAGAACTTATGACATAGATGATATGTATCTGCATCAATTTAAAATACAGGATTCTTACACGATATTCAGTGACTTAGCGATGATGTAGTACTGAGTCAAGCATTGATTAGTTGTTTTATATAAGGAAGTTCAATCTGGATCAATGACAGTGATGCTATCCAGATGTAGCCAATGAAGTGTGGGACATGTCTCGGTCTGTCTCAGTTAGAAATGTGTATTTAAGTGGAAGCTGAGTAGCAGACTATGCTGGGTGTGTTGGAGTAATAGTATATGCGTACGTGCATGTTTTGTTCTGTGCATGCGTACGTGCATGTTTTCATGCGTATGCGTACATGTGTGCGTGTGTGTGTGCATGCGTGCCATGGTTAAAAGTGTCTATATGAACACTATTTAATTAAACTAATTAAAATCATATCACATGTGTATTTTAACTATAAATTAAAAATATGCAATACTTCTTTGTCTACAACTGTAATTAAGTAACATGGGGAGCTATATGCACATATCCTCAATGATCAAAACATTGCCATCTGATGTCATGTTAGATAAGAGGCATAATGATATTACTGTCTACCAGTTGTATCTCACTTGCTACCTTCATATGATAATCGTTAGAAGTTTGTGTAAAGATGATGACATCCGGGTTATACTTTGCCTTGTTTACAATCACATATTAACCAGTATTATTCTCCACCCTTAACATAAGCCATGATTTTATGTCTGTTGTCTGTTCTCTTGTCTGTCTAGACATAGTAAAATAAGAACCACAGAAAAGACATATTTCTGTTATTTATAGCTATCGTGCTCTTAACCAATATGCTATGTATCTAGGGCAGTTCGGATGTACATATTTAGACTGATATGGAACAAAACGACAACACTCATCTTATCTTGTCATCAAAAGGTGCCTAAAATAAAGTTAAAAGACGAATAAGGTAGGGTCTGGATGGTTGAAGTTATTGACTCTTTATGCATCTAAGTCTATTGTCCTATCAGAAACATATCTACTATGATGTCTACCTATGAGTTCATATTTCTGGAACACATAGATAAATATATAGTAATGACCATAGTTCTCTCGAAATCACACACGTAATTATCACACCAGCATGTCCTGAAAAAAAAAATATTTGCTTCAAGCGGCTCAAAGACATAAGCCACCGAACCGAAAAGTGTAGTCTGATTGGCGTCGATTGGTGACATACCAAATATATTCTGCTGTCCATTGACTAGTGAGTAATTACTGCGCTGAAGAAGATACACACGTAAGGAGAATTTTAAAACTATGTGTGGCAAAAAGGAATAAATGTGTATGTGATAAATCGAAACACACGCTCATTTCATTTATTATTAAATATAACACACATTCGTACGATCTCATCTAACGCTCGACATAGCTGTACTAATGCTAACCCTAACCCTAACCCTAACCCTAGCTTTCATTAATATCGAGGTAAGCTTGTGGAATAATATTGGTAAATTGGCAACTCCTTTGATATCCTTCTTAGGCGTGAAAGTGTGTGAAATGCAATTTAATTTAGACAATCATCCAGATGGGCTATCCGTTCTCACACCTGCTAAACATATATAAAAAACCAATTACATCAGATCAATCGATCGTGTATGTTTAATACCCGCAAGATGATATTATACCTCATCACATATACACATACAAAATAAATATAATCATAAATATCTGAAGAAGCGGTTTCTTAAATCAATATATGCATAATAGATTTGCACTATAGAAGTTTGCATCTTCTGGAAGGCACACAATCAGTAAAGTGTCAATGTTTTTTTATCAATCCATTCTATTAAAAATAATACTTTTAATCTGTCTCACGGTGTAGCATTATGTGAACTGATAGCAGCTGTTTTGATGAGCATTGTCAGAAGTTAGATCATTAACTCTGTGAAGCTGATACACCAGATCAGACAAATTCACTAATCTCTCAAAATATTTTGTTGAATATCTGGAACTTCTGTTTCAGAACAGCATTTCAAATCCAAAAGAAAGCCTTCTGTTAAGGAAATACAATTTGTTTTACAACATTTGGAATCCAGCATCTGCATCAGGCTGTGAACCGTATCTAACACAATATACTTGTTTTGCGTATTCACATTTCGTTCTTTATGCGACATATTAGTAATCTGAACATCTGCTTCTTGAGGTTTTACTATGTAGATAGTTGTAGCTATGTCATATTAAGCTGCATGTCAAATAGTATTCCCTTTTTCTAACCGGTTAAGTGTCAAGCTTTATTAAGAGGATTTCCTCTTAATAAATGCCAATTTGCATGCCATGGGAGGATTGATTTTCAGATTTTACCACTGTAATGAAGGGCTCCGTTATTGATCAAGGGAGTCCAGTGATGAACGTTCAAAAGTCGTTTTCCTTTGGGATACATATGGGTATTTTAAAAAATCTAGCTAGCATGACCATTATGGAGATAAATTAAATATTATTTTATTATTTGTTGTATTGTAACAATAGTAGCTTAGCTGAACATCTTAAGATGCATAGAGAGAAGGCTATGGCCCATTTTGAATGCGTGAATTGTGGTCTATGATGGTGCATACCATAGCGGACAAGAGGGTCACCATGATCACTAAACATCTAGAAACATTAAATACACAGAGATATATGATGACCGATACAGAACCAACATGTATGATGAAAGTATGTCATAGGATGTCTGGATGCATGTATGCGCTATAAATGAGCATTACTGTACTAAGTGATATCATGGGGCCATAATATATTTTGAATACTGCCAATTGGTACTCATTGTTAAATATAATATATACTAATTCGCATTCCATTTGAATGCCAAATATTTGCCCGTAGGCGGTGGCCACCAACATTTTACCTCCGTAATAGATACTGTGTGATGTAACAAAGGAGCAGATAGAACGCATTCTTTATAATGCACAAACTATCATCTTGACTATTTAGAAACCAATTGGGCAGTAAGCTGAGGATTCAAAAGACAACAACAGCTTCCAGTCCAGTTAGTCTAAAAATATTGAAAAGCTTATTTGATTTTACACCATACTGTCAAACTATAGTGATACGAGTGAGCTTATATGGAGACAGACAGTCTAGGTTTTTGAGAATAGTTTAAAATTAAACCTAGCTGCAATTCATAGCTTAACTCAATGTATGGACATTAAGCTATAAAATCAAATAACTGTCTTTGCTAGCATGAAAACAATCTAAATATGCAATGCATGTTTAAATCTGGCACATTCTATAACATTGAATCACTTGAATAACTAGCATAAAATTAGCCAAGCTTTCCTATAAAGAATATGCATTTGCCAAGTTGGAGCCAGTTCTTCAACACGTATTGCCTTCTAGGGCTTCAAATTACATATCAGTATAAAGAGGACAGATTTCTAGTAGAAACAGACTGATGTTTCCCCTGAACCTTTGATGAATTATCCTACCATAATGCAGTGTGACATCTCTGCCTTGTCATCAATCACAATTCAGCAATTATTAACAAGCCTCAAAGTTATAATTGCCACCTAGCTTTTGGCATACAGATACTGTGCCAGATATATAGAGGATCCCACATTTCCTATTACATTTATCACATGAGTCAAATATGCAGGGTTGGGGCCGATGTACTCATGTACTCAGTACTCGTATACTCAAATACAACTTTTCCGTTACTCCCATGTACCAAGTACATGTGCCCTCTTATGAGTACATGTACTAATACTCAGCCCAAGTGCATTGCCAAAGTCCTTGCACTTTAACTTGAGTACATACTATGTACTTGCACTTTTGAGTACTTAAGGTCACAGTACTTATTCATTTCTACATAAGGATTATATGCAAATTTATCCTTTTCAATCAAAATTCTAAGCACTATATTCTCAGGGAGGCGATACGAAAAATAGTCAATTCTGGATGTTTATCTTGAAAAGGGCAATTGCTGTAGGTATGCGTATAGGTAATATGATAACATGTGCAGCATGGTTGCAGTTACACTAATGAAACATTGTTATCTAAATTTCAGGGCTATCATACATGAAACTGTTGAATAGTTTAAAAATAAATCGATTGGAAAACATTGCTGCTTGAGCCAGCAACTGTTGCAAGCCGAATTCCTTTCAAAGTATTTAAAAACTTAGTGGTTATGTTGCTTTGAAATTGATTGCTGTGTGCATGCTAATATGGAATAAGATAACAAATAAAGCATTTACACCTTATAATATTGAAATCATCTTTATCTCCATTTCAAAGCAGTCAAACAGGTAAACTGTTAAACAATTTGAAAATAATTTGTCTGGAAATCATTTTTGCTGTGCAATACAGCAAGATCTTCCAGTAGTCCAGCAAATACGTTTCAAAATATTCAATACCATCTTTCTTAACAACATTAAACATGCCATCCCTGTTTTTTACCTTTATAAGCGTTTGGAAGAGCATAACATCTACAATACAAAAGCACAACCCTTAAATGTCAATGAATACATGGTCGGGGCAATTATACCCCTACTGTAAACACCATTCATGTATGATAGTCCTAACAATGAAGTTGGACAAAGCCGATTATTTCTGAATTTATAAACCTGCTAACTCTTAATACTAAATAACGTATTTTAAGAATAAGGATCAAAGTTGAATATTTTGAAAATAATTTGACTGGAAACAATTGCTGCCATAAGCAGTAATGACTAGCAGTTAAATTAAATTCGGATTATTCAACCGTATTACATCATTTATGTGTGGTAAATTATTCTGACTTAACCCTTTCGCCTATTGAAACCTTATATTATATATTCATAGAAATCATACCAGAAATTCAACAAATTCATTACGAAGTACGAAATATCCAGATGAATATTTTGAAAATAATTAGACTGGAAGTAGTTGCCGCATGAAATATTTAGCTGGATATTTCTTAATGTAATAAGTTTGAATGTACTTGAATAGTTTATCCACAGGTGCCTGATATATTAATATATACTTGTACTCGTAATCAGCCTCAGTACAATTGCTAAAAAGAACATGTATTTGTACTCGTGCTTAGGTTTCTTGGTCTAATCACTCGCACTCAGCATTAGTACAGCTGCCTGTGCATGAACCCAGCCTGGCTAGTAAGATTCCATTTGGAATGAGTTATAGATTCGATGCGGAATTGCAACGAGTGCGAGATTGTATTTATTACATAATCTATTATTTCAAATTCTCATCAGATTCTGGCCATTACACTGCCATTGTACGCTATCTTTTGTTAACAATATAGTGCTTCATTACTGCGAGTTCTGATATATACGCACACATGTAGTTACATCCACAACATCCTTTTGGCTCAGCTCTTAATTATTTTAATTGGTCGTTTTAAATTTCCAAGATTTCTGTTAAGATTTATCAAAATGTTTCATTTTATAATATTTTAGCAGTAGTAAAATAACCTCACACTCGACAGTACTACTTCATCGCTGCCAGGCAACAACCGTACAAGATTATATTTCTCACGGAGTACGTCACTAGCACGTGACTTTATTACACTGGTGGGATATGAACTGATATGTAATGTTTTAATGAATGTTATGCTTTCATATGGAATACATGTATAAACTACATGTATATGAGTAACCCTTTAATGGCCACATTCTGTTAGCAGTTGATAGGCCAAGGGACGATCTATTGAAAATCAGGCCATGAATTCATAATGGTGCAGGATAATTTATTCGAATGAAGTGAAATCAGCTGGGACTCGACATTAGCTATGTCTCAGTGATAATATATACTAACCCATGCTAACGACGTTTGATAGCACCAGACGCCATGAATTGGCTGAGAGCTATTGATATATCATGTCTAACTAAACAAAACTAATTTGAAAATGGCTACCAATCACGATCCTTCACAATCTCACACAAAAGCCAGCTTGCTTCAAGCAACACAAGGACGGACACTTTACGTTTATCTAAACATATCCATGAGGAGAAATTTTTTATAAATCATGATTCTATACATTCAATATGATAATATAGTTTTCTTAAATAAATACATCAGTGACATGATCAAGCATATTATATAGACCAATCTCCGGAGTCTAGCATGCTATATTATTAATCACTGGATGTAGACATAGTCAGAGCATGACCTAGAAACATCGATTTATTTTGTGTTTTTATTACTTTAGTAATTTACATTTCCCCAACCATGAAAAAAACGTGCTAAACGAGGAGAGTGCCATCCATGAAACGACGAGCTACATGAGGAGAACGGCACATTGATGACATGTGTATGAGCTAGCCAATCCAGTCATGACAGAATGAATATCACTATTCCTAATCACGTGTTTAAGGGACACTACAACGTGATGGAACGTATCTTGCTGCAAGGCGTTGCAAACAGCTACATCTTACAGATTAACCAAAATCAAAAAGTTATATGGATCTGAGTACGGGAAGCAAATACGTCAGAACTCTCATTGGCAATGTTCTGTCGGAGGAAACTGCCAGGATATTATATGAAATAGATTGCTGCAAATACTACTATCTTACTAGGATCAAACGATTATGACATGATCAGGCTGGTGTAGATGTTGAAATAAGAAGGCTTCCGACCAATAAGGCCGATATCAAGAGTGATGTCATCTTATAATGTGTGTACTAGAATGGAAAATGAAACTGTATCATACTTAATAGTTCTTACCATTAATTGTCAATATAGTGTTGCATTGTTGGTTTGTTAGATGACCAAGCATTCCTTACAGATAACGTATAGCAACGGTATCTATGTATGTGCGTCTATTATTGCAAAAGTGCATTTAGCAATTCAGAGAACAATACGTGAGTGACATTACTAATATAGGAATACATAATGGCACATCGATGTCTACATATTTCCCAAAACTGAATCGTGGTCACAGATCCACTAACTTGGTGCTAAGCAAACAGATTAATCCTCAACAGAGTTTATGTAATCTGAAAAAGAAGATTGTATTCCGCAATTTGTGCATCACAGTATAATAACAGCTCATATAGATAGATACGCAATCAGACAAAGCATATACAACATCTATTTTTTCTATTTTTTCCTCATCTTTTCCAGATCGATTCGTGAATAATTAGTAAGGTTCTTTCTATTGCATATGAGTGTTAAAATGTTTTACCGCCGCTTTTTATTTCGCATTTTTGATTTACCAAGATTACAAGAAGCAGAACCATAAAGTCGGTTACAAAGTTGATTGACTTGTCACAGACGCAAGATTGGACTGGCCCAATGATAACTTACTTCACGATGATACAACAGTAACTGAATGATTAGATCTATCAACTCACACTTTCTATTTGTCTCCCCAGGACGAGTCCTGGTGATAGGTCTGCTAAGCAAACAGATTAATCAGAAGTAGCGCTTGGGTACTTTGATAAAGAGTGCATTATGCATCATGTTACAATAACAGATCATAGCGATAGTTGCGCAATTAGACAAAACGTATACGCCAGAACTGCATTTCTCCCCATCTTGTCCTATCGATTCGGAACTGATTTAAGATTATTGTATTATGTAGGAGTCGGAACATGTTTTATCTCCCCCTTTTTATTAATATGTAGTTAATGAAATAACATCATTTGTCGGCATTTTGGCAGATGTCATAAAGACCGTGTGTGGGTGATGGAATGGGCACTGGTGGTAATTGGTGTGCATCTATAATAGCAGTGGACGGACATTCTGAAATAGTATTGATGATTGCTTAGATATCATCAGCTAATAAGCGATGTATATTGAATGGTATAAGATGATAGCAATTAATTGAAATGCACATGCATTGCAATGTTAGTGTAACCATTTTCATAGCCGAGTCAGCCATTTAAAATAAAACGTCCTTCTCCTGACCTACATAAATATATTGATAAAGCACAGATTTTGAATGCTCTTGAGAAATACACTATTAAAGATGAGAAAGCTAGATTTTTGTTAATACGATCTGCCATGTCAACCTCCTACACAATTAGGTTTCGTTTAAGCCATATGCAGCACATGGCCGCGGAGCTTGACTGCCACCATACAGAGGAAAGCAACATCCGCAAGTTCATTGTACTCCTATTATGGTATCCAGTTCATTAAACAAATACATCAGCGACAGCAAGAAGCACTATATTGACCAATGTCTCGACTCATGAGTGTTAGAGCGATCATGTGATAGAGAAATAGACAGGTCTAGGCCTAGAAACATCTATCACGATTTATCTTATTTATTCATTAATTATTCGTTCTTTCTCTGTCCACATTACGCCAGACCACGTGCCAAATGGGACATCGATGACAAATTGTTAATTTTCCAGAATATCAAAATATTAGAAGGATGGCAATGCTCTATCCATGGAGGACTAGTGCATATTTTGAAACTATTTTAACGGTATCTCTATGTTAAATTAACACAATGGTGTTAGTCTGTAAAGATACACTTGGTAATGAATGACAACAGTTAAAAGTCACATGCGTGTAAATGTACACTATTACAGCTGAACCACCAGGTTTACTGTGTAATGCTTCGTTTTCCTCACGATAATTCACCTTTCCAGACTACCCACCAATCACATGGCGTCATAATGAACTGTGTAATGTGTAGAATGACATCATAATGAATGACGTCATGAATGACGTCGATAAGTACGTCACAAACACATATTTGAGGACGGTCTATGCGTTGTTGTACAAATTGTTCGCTTTTACTATTTAAAAAATATTCTGTTGAATATTTTGAAACTAATTTGACTGAGCGCTGATGCTGAAACACATCCGTCCAAGAATACTTTAAGCAGCAACACTGTCCAGCTGACGTGGTCATTGCTGCATTCCAGTGCCTATACTTACTTACCTCACACAGCAGGAGTGACCTGACTCGAGGCAGGATCTGATATCGACCATATAAGGCAGAAGTGCTGGTGATGGCATACATCTAAGAATATACTAATATATTACTAGTTCGCTCTCAATATGGCTGGATAGGGAAACTGTTGAATATTCAGGCATTAATTTGACTAGAACCTCTTGCTGGCATTATCTCGTATTATTTTACAAACAAGATAGGATTCATCAGCGGCTAGTGTAAGTGTGTAGATTATTTTAAGGAATTCGCAGCTTTTAAATTAAGATGTTTGTTTAATATAAGCATATTTAAAGATTTTGCTCATATCAATGTCTTTATGTCAATCAATATATTTCTACAAAATTCCCCCAAGAAAAAACCTGTTTGATTAAAGTAATTGTTAACTATAATGTTTATTAACGCATAATATGTCTCAAAATAAACTATGCATATACCTTATAAAATAGCAGGAAATGTACAAAATTAAGTTTTAAATGGTCACACTTGCACAAACTCATGGCTGTCTTTTGAGACTTAAAGTAGCCCTTACGTAAAACACACTGTTAACTGGCCACATTTTAAAGGAGACACAACCCTGTGGCCATAAAACATTATGCTACACTTGTGTTAAACGTATCATTAATTGCCGGGTGTTTTGCTCTCTAAAACGGTTGTTTAAAACAGAGTTAATAGCCCCAATTTTAATTTAGACTGGTCTACGGTGATGCTGATGATTGTAACAGACTAATTGATACTGTCTTTTCAATATCTCATATAACTTTGAACTTGCGACAGACATATCCCAGTAGCTGGAATGTTACAAACCATACCTTGAAGTATAATAGGCAGATTTCAAGAGGCCAAGGGTTTGGAAACAAAAGAACAATGATTGGTCATACCATGAATGAAACAATTAACACAATTAGCTTCCTTATAATGAGAGATTAGTGAAGCATGGAGGAAGAATGCTCAATACATCTGAAACCTCTACAAGTGAAAGGCATGAGATTAAGAAGACCGAAGAACTAAACCCAGTGATCTATTCCTTGGGACACACAATTCAGTAGTTTCTGGTACTCTGCCCCATATCGAATAGCCCTGTCAATGGAGAGATCTCTCGGGTTAGTAATAAGTCTTCTTTTCTTTCTCATATCTTTCACCAATAGATGCTTCAAACCTATTATGCTTATTTCCTCCACGTTTTTCGTATTGCTCCTTCTAAGGAAGCTAAGACTGCTAAATCGTTCAGGATATTGGCAATCCTCATTCCAAACCATGTTGTCTGTCTGCCCCAAGTTTCAATAAATGGTGAATGTTTTCTTTGTTGTAATTGTCTCGGCTAAGAGAATAATTTATATTGATTTTGTATATAACAGACGGTAATGGGCGGTCTTGAAAGACAGTGCCAATCAACTTACTGCAATACTCGGAATCGCTTTGGACTAGTCAAAATTTAAATTTATGGATTAACCCTGTTTCAAACAGCTTCATTAGAGAGCACACACTTGGAAGTTAATGTGGTGGTTTAATACAAGTCACTTGATTAAGAAAATGTATTTGTAACCACAGAGTTGCTCATAAGAATATGGAATCAGGAGGGGTGGGAATTGGTGGGTTGATGTTCTCTTCTGTGGTCAGACAAGTTGAAGATGGTATCTTAGCCACTGTGAAAGGAAGTTGCTGCTACCCTAGGCAGCAATGGCTCAGCCAGTCAAGTTTAAAAACACACAACAGATAGTCGTATACATTGGTAGATCTATTATTGCCTTTCTATCAAGAATACACAACCGTGTGCGTTAGAATGGGTCTGTTACACGTCCATTTTGAGCTAGTTTTATATATATACATAATTTCCTCAAATGGGAATTCTTGCATTTGGATACTTTTCTTCTTTTCGTTCGCTAATCATACCGCCAGTCCTGTATGTGACTATCGACATGATCATAAGCGTTAAGTGCGTGGATCCATGGTTTATTAGAGTGCGCCGTGCGGCCTGGAACCTCCGTCTTCAGCACTCGAGGTTTCTGTCAGGGTTACCTCACCCTTACTTCCTTTAGTCGCCTCTTACGACACGCAGAGGATACGGAAGGTGTATTCTAAGCCCCACCTACAGGGCAATGCATTTGGATACGAGCTTCTTTGTTTGTTCATCATTGTTGTATTCCATAAAATAATTTGGAATGTATTTTGCGGTTCTGTATTACATTGTTGGCAATAAAATAGAAATAGATTCTTATATTCAACAGTGTTACATCTATCACATTGTCTCTCATCTAGATCTCTTTCTATTCATCTTTGAGACCGTGTAAGTTACTATATGATTGCCGATTGCGAGGAGATGTATACATTAGGCTACACTCCGTGGCAGGTGTGTTGGTGGGGCAGAGCAAGATAGGGCGGAGGAAAATGTATGCGAGCACTTGTCTTGGAGATGCTGACTCATGTCGCTGCACTCGGTCTTGACAATGCATTAAGTGGCACCATTTGAACCATTGATCTGAAACAAAATTTTGATTCTAGGCAACAACAATATGAATATCTTTTACTGCAGAATTATGGACGGAAATGTGTATTCAGGTATGCACTAAGGGACCCCTTGACCTCGATGTTTCACCGTTTGACACCAAGATAAAATTCCTCCATGCCACGCATAATATGAATATATGGGACAAATTTGTCAGACAGGCGGGCAGGCAGGCAAACCGGCGGGCAGGCAGACAAACCGACAGTCATGCAGGCGTGCATGCATGCACAGGCAGGCAGGCAGGCAGGCAGGCAGGCATGCATGAATGCATGCATGCATGCATGCATGCAGGCATGCAGGCAGGCAGGCAGGCAGGCAGGCAGGCAGGCAGGCAGGCAGGCAGGCAGGCAGACAGGCAGGCATGCATGCATGCATGCAGGCAGGCAGGCAGGCAGGCAAGCAAGCAAACACGCAGGAAGGCAGGCAGGCAGGCAGGCACGCAGGCAGACATGCGGGCAAGCAGGCAGGCAGGCAGGCATGCGGGCAGGCAAACTGACAGGCATGCGTGCGTGCAGACAGGCACGCAGGCGGGCAGGCAGGCAGGCCGGCGGGCATGTAGACAGGCAGGCATGCAGTGAGGCAGGCAGGCACGCAGTCAGGCAGTCAGGCAGTCAGGCAGTCAGGCAGTCAGACAGTCAGTCAGGCAGTCAGGCAGGCATACAGGCATACAGGCAAACCGACAGGCATGCATGCATACAGACACGCAGGCGGGCAGGCAACCAGGCAGGCAGGCAGGCAGGCAGGCCGGCAGGCAGGCATGCAGTCAGGCAGGCAGGCAGGCAGGCAGGCAGGCAGGCAGGCAGGCAGGCAGGCATACAGGCAGGCATGCATGCAGGCAGACAGACAGGCAGACAGGCATGAACGCATGCATGCAGGCATGCATGCATGCATGCAGGCAGGCAGGCAGGCAGGCAGCCAAGCAGGCAGGCAGGCATGTAGACAGGCAGGCATGCAGTCAGGCAGGCCGGCAGGTAGGCAGGCATGTAGGCATGCATGCAGGCATGTAGACAGGCAGGCAGGCAGGCAGACATGCAGGCAGCAGGCATGTGGATAGGCAGGCATGCAGGCAGGCAGGCAGGCAGGCAGGCAGGCATGCAGGCAGGGGGCAGACAGGCATGTAGACAGGCAGGCATGTATGCAGGCAGGCAGGCAGGCAGGCAGGCATGCAGGCAGGCAGGCAGGCAGACAGGCAGGCAGGCAGGCAGGCATGCAGGCATGTAGACAGGCAGGCAGGCATGCATGCAGTCAGGCATGCATGGGTGCAGGCAGGCAGGCAGGCAGGCAGGTAGGCAGTCAGGCAGTCGGGCAGGCATACAGGCATACAGGCAGGCATGTAGGCAGGCAGGCCGGCAGGCATATAGACAGGCAGGCAAGCGGGCAGTCAGGCAAGCAGTCAGGCAGGCAGGCATGCAGGCAGGCAGGCAGGCCGGCAGGCATGTAGACAGGCATGCATGGGTGCAGGCAGGCAGGCAGGCAGGTAGGCAGGCATGCAGGCATGTATACAGGCAGGCATGCAGGCAGGCAGGCAGACAGGCAGACATGCAGACATGCCGGCAGCAGGCATGTGGATAGGCAGGCATGCAGGCAGGCAGGCAGGCAGGCAGGGGGTCATGTGGATAGGCAGGCAGGTGGACATGCAACCAGGCATGCATGCAGGCAGGCATGCAGGCAGGCAGGCAGGCAGGCCGGCCGGCAGGCATGCAGGCAGGCAGGCAGGCAGACAGACAGGCAGGCAGGCAGGCAGGCAGGCAGGCAGGCAGGCAGGCATCCAGTCAGGCAGTCAGGTAGGCATACAGGCATGCATCCATGCAGGCAGGCAGACAGGCATGCATGCATGCATGGAGACAGGCAGGCAGGCAGGCATGCAAGCAGGCAGGCAGGCAGGCAGGCAGGCAGGCAGGCAGGCCGGCAGGCATGCAGGCAGGCAGGCAGACAGACAGACAGACAGGCAGGCAGGCAGGCAGGCAGGCAGGCAGGCAGGCATCCAGTCAGGCAGTCAGGTAGGCATACAGGCATGCATCCATGCAGGCAGGCAGACAGGCATGCATGCATGCATGGAGACAGGCAGGCAGGCAGGCATGCAAGCAGGCAGGCAGGCAGGCATGTAGACAGGCAGGCATGCAGTCAGGCAGTCAGTCAGGCAGGCAGGTAGGCAGGCAGGCAGGCAGGCAGACAGGCATGTAGACAGGCAGGCATGCAGGCAGGCAGGCAGACAGACATGCATGCAGCAGGCATGTGGACAGACAGGAAGGCAGGCAGGCAGGCAGGCAGTCAGGCCGGCAGTCAGGCAGTCAGGCAGGCATACAGGCATGCAGGCAGGCAGGCAGGCAGGCAGGCTCGCGGGCGGGCGGGCGGGCGGGCGGGCAGGCTGGTAGGCAGGCAGGCAGGAAGTCAGGCAAGCAGGCATGCAGGCAGGCGGGCAGGCAAGCAGGCAGGCAGCCAGGCTGGCTGGCAGGCATGTATACAGACAGGCAGGCATGCAGGCAGGCAGGCATGCAGGCAGGTAGGCAGGCAGGCAGGCAGGCAGGCAGGCAGGCAGACAGGCAGGCAGACAGGCAGTCAGTCAGTCAGGCAGTCAGGCAGGCAGGCAGTCAGGCCGGCAGTCAGGCAGTCAGGCAGTCAGGCATGCATATATGCACACAGGCAGGCATGTATGCAGGCAGGCAGGCAGGCAGGCAGGCAGGCAGGCAGGCAGGCAGGCAGACAGGCAGGCAGGCAGGCAGGCAGTCAGGCATACATACATGCACACAGGCAGGCATGTATGCAGGCAGGCAGGCAGGCAGGCAGGCAGGCAGGCAGGCAGACAGGCAGGCATGCAGGCATGTAGACAGGCAGGCAGGCATGCATGCAGTCAGGCAGTCAGGCAGGCATACAGGCATGCATGCATGCAAGCAGGCAGGTAGGCAGGCAGGCAGGCAGGCGGGTAGGCAGGCTGGCAGGCAGGCAGGCAGGCCGCCATGCAGGCAGGCAGGTAGGCAGGCAGGCAGGCGGGTAGGCAGGCTGGCAGGCAGGCAGGCATGCCGGCAGGCATGCCGGCAGGCAGGCATGTAGGCAGGCAGGCATGTAGGCAAGCAGGTAGGCAGGCAGGCAGGCAGGCATGCATGTAGACAGGCAGGCAGGCAGGCAGGCAGGCAGGCATGCGGGCAGGCAGGCAGGAAGGCCGACAGGCAGGCATGCACGCATTCAGTCAGGCAGGCATGCATGCAGGCAGGCAGGCAGGCAGGCAGGCAGGCAGGCAGGCAGGCAGGCAGGCAGGCAGGCGTGCATGCATGCATGCAGGCAGGCAGGCAGGCAGGCAGCCAAGCAGGCAGGCAGGCATGTAGACAGGCAGGCATGCAGTCAGGCAGGCATGTAGACAGGCAGGCATGCAGTCAGGCAGGCCGGCAGGCAGGCAGGCAGGTAGGCAGGCATGCAGGCATGTAGACAGGCAGGCATGCAGGCAGGCAGGCAGACAGGCAGACATGCAGACATGCCGGCAGCAGGCATGTGGATAGGCAGGCATGCAGGCAGGCAGGCAGGCATGCAGGCAGGCAGGCAGGCAGGCAGGGGGTCATGTGGATAGGCAGGCAGGTGGACATGCAACCAGGCATGCATGCAGGCAGGCATGCATGCAGGCAGGCAGGCAGGCCGGCCGGCAGGCATGCAGGCAGGCAGGCAGGCAGGCAGACAGGCAGGCAGGCAGGCAGGCAGGCAGGCAGGCATCCAGTCAGGCAGTCAGGTAGGCATACAGGCATGCATCCATGCAGGCAGGCAGACAGGCATGCATGCATGCAGGCATGGAGACAGGCAGGCAGGCAGGCATGCAAGCAGGCAGGCAGGCATGTAGACAGGCAGGCATGCAGTCAGGCAGTCAGTCAGGCAGGCAGGTAGGCAGGCAGGCAGGCAGGCAGACAGGCATGTAGACAGGCAGGCATGCAGGCAGGCAGGCAGACAGACATGCATGCAGCAGGCATGTGGACAGACAGGAAGGCAGGCAGGCAGGCAGGCAGTCAGGCCGGCAGTCAGGCAGTCAGGCAGGCATACAGGCATGCAGGCAGGCAGGCAGGCAGGCAGGCTCGCGGGCGGGCGGGCGGGCGGGCGGGCAGGCTGGTAGGCAGGCAGGCAGGAAGTCAGGCAAGCAGGCAGGCAGGCAGGCGGGCAGGCAAACCGACAGCCATGCATGCGTGCAAGCATGCAGGCAGGCGGGCAGGCAAGCAGGCAGGCAGCCAGGCTGGCTGGCAGGCATGTATACAGACAGGCAGGCATGCAGGCAGGCAGGCAGGCAGGCAGGTAGGCAGGCAGGCAGGCAGGCAGGCAGGCAGGCAGGCAGGCAGGCAGGCAGACAGGCAGGCAGACAGGCAGTCAGTCAGTCAGGCAGTCAGGCAGTCAGGCCGGCAGTCAGGCAGTCAGGCAGTCAGGCATGCATACATGCACACAGGCAGGCATGTATGCAGGCAGGCAGGCAGGCAGGCAGGCAGGCAGGCAGGCAGGCAGGCAGGCAGGCAGGCAGGCAGGCAGGCAGGCAGACAGGCAGGCAGGCAGGCAGTCAGGCATACATACATGCACACAGGCAGGCATGTATGCAGGCAGGCAGGCAGGCAGGCAGGCAGGCAGGCAGGCAGACAGGCAGGCATGCAGGCATGTAGACAGGCAGGCAGGCATGCATGCAGTCAGGCAGTCAGGCAGGCATACAGGCATGCATGCATGCAAGCAGGCAGGTAGGCAGGCAGGCAGGCAGGCGGGTAGGCAGGCTGGCAGGCAGGCAGGCAGGCCGCCATGCAGGCAGGCAGGTAGGCAGGCAGGCAGGCGGGTAGGCAGGCTGGCAGGCAGGCAGGCATGCCGGCAGGCAGGCCGGCAGGCAGGCATGTAGGCAGGCAGGCATGTAGGCAAGCAGGTAGGCAGGCAGGCAGGCAGGCATGCATGTAGACAGGCAGGCAGGCAGGCAGGCAGGCAGGCATGCGGGCAGGCAGGCAGGAAGGCCGACAGGCAGGCATGCACGCAGTCAGGCAGGCATGCAGGCAGGCAGGCAGGCAGGCAGGCAGGCAGGCAGGCAGGCAGGCAGGCAGGCAGCCAGGCAGTCAGACAGGCAGTCAGGCAGGCATGCAGGCAGCAGGCAGTCAGGCGGGAAGGCAGGCAGGAAGGCAGGCAGGCAGACAGGCAGAAAGACAGGCAGGCAGGCAGGCAGGCAGGCAGGCAGGCATACAGGCAGGCAGGCAGGCAGGCAGGCAGGCAAGCAGGCAGGAAGTCAGGCAGGCAGGCAGGCAGGCAGGCAGACAGACATACAGGCAGGCATGCAGGCAGGCAGACAGACATACAGGCAGGCATGCAGGCAGGCAAACCGACAGGCATGCACGCGTGCAGACAGGCACTCAGTCCGGCAGGCAGGCAGGCAGGCAGGCAGGCAGACAGGCCGGCGGGCATGTAGAGAGGCAGGCATGCGTGCAGGCAGGCAGTCAGGCAGTCAGGCAGTCAGGCAGTCGGGCAGGCATACAGGCATAAAGGCAGGCATGTAGGCAGGCAGGCCGGCAGGCATATAGACAGGCAGGCAAGCGGGCAGTCAGGCAAGCAGGCAGGCAGGCAGGCAGGCAGGCAGGCAGGCAGGCAGGCAGGCAGGCAGGCAGGCAGGCCGGCAGGCATGTAGACAGGCATGCATGGGTGCAGGCAGGCAGGCAGTCGGGTAGGCAGGCAGGCAGGCAGGCCGGCAGGCATGTAGACAGGCAGGCATGCAGTCAGGCAGGCAGGCAGGAAGGCAGGCAGGCAGGCAGGCAGGCAGGCAGGCAGGCAGGCAGGCAGGCAGGCAGGCAGGCAGGCAGGCATTCAGGCAGTCAGACAGGCATACAGGCATGCATGCATGCAGGCAGGCGTGGAGACAGGCAGGCAGGCAGGCATGCAAGCAGGCAGGCAGGCATGTAGACAGGCAGGCATGCATGCATGCAGTCAGGCAGGCAGGCAGGCAGGCAGGCAGGCAGGCAGGCAGGCAGGCAGGCAGGCAGGCAGGCAGGCAGGCAGGCAGGCAGGCAGGCAGGCAGGCAGGCAGCAGGCATGTGGACAGACAGGCAGGCAGGCAGGCAGGCAATCAGGCAGGCAGTCAGGCTGGCAGTCAGGCAGTCAGGCAGTCGGGCAGGCATACAGGCATACAGGCAGGCAGTCAGGCCGGCAGTCAGGCAGGCCGGCAGGCATGTAGACAGGCATACAGGCAGGCATGTAGGCAGGCAGGCCGGCAGGCAGGCCGGCAGGCATGTAGACAGGCAGGCAAGCAGGCAGGCAGGCAGGCAGGCAGGCAGGCAGGCAGGCAGGCAGGCAGGCCGGCAGGCATGTAGACAGGCATGCATGGGTGCAGGCAGGCAGACAGACAGGCAGGCAGGCAGGCAGGCAGGCAGGCAGGCTGCCAGGCAGGCAGCCAGGCAGTCAGACAGGCAGTCAGGCAGGCATGTAGGCAGCAGGCAGTCAGGCGGGAAGGCAGGCAGGAAGGCAGGCAGGCAGGCAGACAGGCAGGCAGGCAGGCATGCAAGCAGACAGGCAGACATGTCGACAGGCAGGCAGGCAGGCAGGCAGGCAGGCAGGCAGGCAGGCAGGCAGGCAGGCAGGCAGGCAGGCAGGCAGGCAGGCAGGCATGTAGACAGGCAGGCAGACAGACATGCAGGCAGCAGGCATGAGGACATACATGCAGGCAGGCAGGCAGGCAGGCAGGCAGGCAGGCTGACAGGCAGTCAGGCAGGCAGGCAGGCAGTCAGGCAGACAGGCAGTCAGGCAGGCAGGCATGGGGTCATGTGGACAGGCAGGCAGGCAGGCAGGCAAGCAATCACGCAGGAAGGCAGGCAGGCAGACAGGTAGGCAGGCAGGCATGTATACAGACAGGCAGGCAAGCAGGTAGGCAGGCAGGCAGGCATGCATGTAGACAGGCAGGCAGGCAGGCAGGCAGGCAGGCAGGAAGGCCGACAGGCAGGCATGTATGCATTCAGTCAGGCAGGCAGACAGGCAGGCAGGCAGGCAGGCAGGCAGGCAGCCAGGATGGCAGCCAGGATGGCAGTCAGGCAGTCAGGCAGGCATATATGCATGCAGGCAGGCAGCATGCAGTCAGGCAGGAAGGCAGGCAGGCAGGAAGGAAGGAAGGCAGGCAGGCAGGCAGGCAGGCAGGCAGACAGGCAGACAGGCAGGCAGGCAGGCAGGCAGGCAGGCAGGCAGGCAGCCAGCCAGGCAGGCAGGCAGGCAGGCAGCCAGGCAGGCATACATGCATGCATACAGGCAGGCAGGCAGGCAGGCAGGCAGGCAGGCAGGCAGGCAGGCATGCAGGCAGGCAGGCAGGCAGGCAGGCAGGCAGGCAGACAGGCAGGGATGCAGGCATGCAGGCAGACATGCAGGCAGGCAGGCATGCATGCAGGCAGGCAGGCAGGCAGGCAGGCAGACAGGCAGGCAGGCAGGCAGGCAGGCAGGCAGGCAGGCAGGCAGGCAGGCAGGCATACATGCATGCATACATGCAGGCAGGCAGGCAGGCAGAGAGGCAGGCAGGCAGGCAGGCAGACAGACATACAGACATGCAGGCAGGCAGGCAGGCAAACCGACAGGCATGCACGCGTGCAGACAGGCACTCAGTCGGGCAGGCATGAAGGCAGGCAGGCAGGCAGGCCGGCGGGCATGTAGAGAGGCAGGCATGCGTGCAGGCAGGCAGTCAGGCCAGCAGTCAGACAGTCAGGCAGTCGGGCAGGCATACAGTCATACAGGCAGGCAGTCAGGCCGGCAGTCAGGCAGGCAGGCAGTCAGGCAGTCCGGCAGGCATACAGGCATATAGGCTGGCATGTAGGCAGGCAGGCCGGCAGGCATGTAGACAGGCAGGCAAGCAGGCAGTCAGGCAGGCAGGCAGGCAGGCAGGCAGGCAGGCCGCAGGCATGTAGACAGGCATGCATGGGTGCAGGCAGGCAGGCAGGCGGGTAGGCAGGCAGTCAGGCAGGCAGGCAGGCATGCCGGCAGGCATGTAGACAGACAGACAGGCATGCAGTCAGGCAGGCAGGCAGGCAGGCAGTCAGGCATGCCTGCAGGCAGGCAGGCTGGCAGGCAGGCAGGCAGGCAGGCCGGCCGGAAGCCATGTAGACAGGCAGGCATGCATGCGGGCAGGCAGCCAAGCAGGCATGCATTCAGTCAGGCAGGCAGTCAGGCAGGCAGGCAGGCAGGCAGGCAGGCAGGCAGGCAGGCAGGCAGGCAGGCATGCAGTCAGGCAGGCATGCAGTCAGGCAGGCAGGCAGGCAGGCAGGCAGGCAAGCATGCAGGCAGGCAGGCTGGCAGGCAGGCAGGCAGGCAGGCAGGCAGGCAAGCAGGCAGGCAGGCAGGCAGGCAGGCGGGCAGGCAGGCAGGCAGGCAGGCAGGCAGGCATGCAGGCATGCAGGCAGTCAAACAACCAGGCAGGCAGGTCGGCAGGCAGGCTGGAAGGTAGGCATGCAGACAGACAGACCTCGCCTGGAGATATGGAATATTCTCGTGTGCTTTCACTGGACGTACTATTAATTGATAAAATTAAAATCAGAATCGTCATGTTATTGGGCCCTCACCCTCTCACAACCCCGTATCATTGGTTTCTCATATCGCTCTCCTTTCATCAGCCTCACACATGCCATTCATTTCTATCTCTTCCCTCCCCTTACTTCATTTCATCTCAATAACAACATTCCGACCCAGGCCATACTTTCCGCAAATGACAGTCAGGCAGGGATGCAGTCAGGCAGGCAGGCAGGTAGGCAAGCAGGTATGCAGGCAGGCAGGCAGGCAGGCATGCATGTAGACAGGTAGGCAGGCTGGCAGGCAGGCATGCCGGCAGGCAGGCCGGCAGGCATTCAGGCACGCATTCAGTCAGGCAGGCAGGCAGGCAGGCAGGCAGGCAGGCAGGCAGCCAGGCAGTCAGACAGGCAGTCAGGCAGGCATGCAGGCAGCAGGCAGTCAGGCGGGAAGGCAGGCAGGAAGGCAGGCAGGCAGACAGGCAGACAGACATACAGGCAGGCATGCAGGCAGGCAAACCGACAGGCATGCACGCGTGCAGACAGGCACTCAGTCCGGCAGGCAGACAGGCAGGCAGGCAGGCAGACAGGCCGGCGGGCATGTAGAGAGGCAGGCATGCGTGCAGGCAGGCAGTCAGGCAGTCAGGCAGTCAGGCAGTCGGGCAGGCATACAGGCATAAAGGCAGGCATGTAGGCAGGCAGGCCGGCAGGCATATAGACAGGCAGGCAAGCGGGCAGTCAGGCAAGCAGGCAGGCAGGCAGGCAGGCAGGCAGGCAGGCAGGCAGGCAGGCAGGCAGGCAGGCCGGCAGGCATGTAGACAGGCATGCATGGGTGCAGGCAGGCAGGCAGTCGGGTAGGCAGGCAGGCAGGCAGGCCGGCAGGCATGTAGACAGGCAGGCATGCAGTCAGGCAGGCAGGCAGGAAGGCAGGCAGGCAGGCAGGCAGGCAGGCAGGCAGGCAGGCAGGCAGGCAGGCAGGCAGGCAGGCATTCAGGCAGTCAGACAGGCATACAGGCATGCATGCATGCAGGCAGGCGTGGAGACAGGCAGGCAGGCAGGCATGCAAGCAGGCAGGCAGGCATGTAGACAGGCAGGCATGCATGCAGTCAGGCAGGCAGGCAGGCAGGCAGGCAGGCAGGCAGGCAGGCAGGCAGGCAGGCAGGCAGGCAGGCAGGCAGGCAGGCAGGCAGGCAGGCAGGCAGGCAGGCAGCAGGCATGTGGACAGACAGGCAGGCAGGCAGGCAGGCAATCAGGCAGGCAGTCAGGCTGGCAGTCAGGCAGTCAGGCAGTCGGGCAGGCATACAGGCATACAGGCAGGCAGTCAGGCCGGCAGTCAGGCAGGCCGGCAGGCATGTAGACAGGCATACAGGCAGGCATGTAGGCAGGCAGGCCGGCAGGCAGGCCGGCAGGCATGTAGACAGGCAGGCAAGCAGGCAGGCAGGCAGGCAGGCAGGCAGGCAGGCAGGCAGGCAGGCCGGCAGGCATGTAGACAGGCATGCATGGGTGCAGGCAGGCAGACAGACAGGCAGGCAGGCAGGCAGGCAGGCAGGCAGGCTGCCAGGCAGGCAGCCAGGCAGTCAGACAGGCAGTCAGGCAGGCATGTAGGCAGCAGGCAGTCAGGCGGGAAGGCAGGCAGGAAGGCAGGCAGGCAGGCAGACAGGCAGGCAGGCAGGCATGCAAGCAGACAGGCAGACATGTCGACAGGCAGGCAGGCAGGCAGGCAGGCAGGCAGGCAGGCAGGCAGGCAGGCAGGCAGGCAGGCAGGCAGGCAGGCAGGCAGGCAGGCATGTAGACAGGCAGGCAGACAGACATGCAGGCAGCAGGCATGAGGACATACATGCAGGCAGGCAGGCAGGCAGGCAGGCAGGCAGGCTGACAGGCAGTCAGGCAGGCAGGCAGGCAGTCAGGCAGACAGGCAGTCAGGCAGGCAGGCAGGGGGTCATGTGGACAGGCAGGCAGGCAGGCAGGCAAGCAATCACGCAGGAAGGCAGGCAGGCAGACAGGTAGGCAGGCAGGCATGTATACAGACAGGCAGGCAAGCAGGTAGGCAGGCAGGCAGGCATGCATGTAGACAGGCAGGCAGGCAGGCAGGCAGGCAGGCAGGAAGGCCGACAGGCAGGCATGTATGCATTCAGTCAGGCAGGCAGACAGGCAGGCAGGCAGGCAGGCAGGCAGGCAGCCAGGATGGCAGCCAGGATGGCAGTCAGGCAGTCAGGCAGGCATATATGCATGCAGGCAGGCAGCATGCAGTCAGGCAGGAAGGCAGGCAGGCAGGAAGGAAGGAAGGCAGGCAGCCAGGCAGGCAGGCAGGCAGACAGGCAGACAGGCAGGCAGGCAGGCAGGCAGGCAGGCAGGCAGGCAGGCAGGCAGCCAGCCAGGCAGGCAGGCAGGCAGGCAGCCAGGCAGGCATACATGCATGCATACAGGCAGGCAGGCAGGCAGGCAGGCAGGCAGGCAGGCAGGCAGGCAGGCAGGCAGGCAGGCAGGCAGGCAGGCAGGCAGGCAGGGATGCAGGCATGCAGGCAGACATGCAGGCAGGCAGGCATGCATGCAGGCAGGCAGGCAGGCAGGCAGGCAGGCAGACAGGCAGGCAGGCAGGCAGGCAGGCAGGCAGGCAGGCAGGCAGGCATACATGCATGCATACAGGCAGGCAGGCAGGCAGGCAGAGAGGCAGGCAGGCAGGCAGGCAGACAGACATACAGACATGCAGGCAGGCAGGCAGGCAAACCGACAGGCATGCACGCGTGCAGACAGGCACTCAGTCGGGCAGGCATGAAGGCAGGCAGGCAGGCAGGCCGGCGGGCATGTAGAGAGGCAGGCATGCGTGCAGGCAGGCAGTCAGGCCAGCAGTCAGACAGTCAGGCAGTCGGGCAGGCATACAGTCATACAGGCAGGCAGTCAGGCCGGCAGTCAGGCAGGCAGGCAGTCAGGCAGTCCGGCAGGCATACAGGCATATAGGCTGGCATGTAGGCAGGCAGGCCGGCAGGCATGTAGACAGGCAGGCAAGCAGGCAGTCAGGCAGGCAGGCAGGCAGGCAGGCAGGCAGGCCGCAGGCATGTAGACAGGCATGCATGGGTGCAGGCAGGCAGGCAGGCGGGTAGGCAGGCAGTCAGGCAGGCAGGCAGGCATGCCGGCAGGCATGTAGACAGACAGACAGGCATGCAGTCAGGCAGGCAGGCAGGCAGGCAGTCAGGCATGCCTGCAGGCAGGCAGGCTGGCAGGCAGGCAGGCAGGCAGGCCGGCCGGAAGCCATGTAGACAGGCAGGCATGCATGCGGGCAGGCAGCCAAGCAGGCATGCATTCAGTCAGGCAGGCAGTCAGGCAGGCAGGCAGGCAGGCAGGCAGGCAGGCAGGCAGGCAGGCATGCAGTCAGGCAGGCATGCAGTCAGGCAGGCAGGCAGGCAGGCAGGCAGGCAAGCATGCAGGCAGGCAGGCTGGCAGGCAGGCAGGCAGGCAGGCAGGCAGGCAAGCAGGCAGGCAGGCAGGCAGGCAGGCGGGCAGGCAGGCAGGCAGGCAGGCAGGCAGGCATGCAGGCATGCAGGCAGTCAAACAACCAGGCAGGCAGGTCGGCAGGCAGGCTGGAAGGTAGGCATGCAGACAGACAGACCTCGCCTGGAGATATGGAATATTCTCGTGTGCTTTCACTGGACGTACTATTAATTGATAAAATTAAAATCAGAATCGTCATGTTATTGGGCCCTCACCCTCTCACAACCCCGTATCATTGGTTTCTCATATCGCTCTCCTTTCATCAGCCTCACACATGCCATTCATTTCTATCTCTTCCCTCCCCTTACTTCATTTCATCTCAATAACAACATTCCGACCCAGGCCATACTTTCCGCAAATGACAGTCAGGCAGGGATGCAGTCAGGCAGGCAGGCAGGTAGGCAAGCAGGTATGCAGGCAGGCAGGCAGGCAGGCATGCATGTAGACAGGTAGGCAGGCTGGCAGGCAGGCATGCCGGCAGGCAGGCCGGCAGGCATTCAGGCACGCATTCAGTCAGGCAGGCAGGCAGGCAGGCAGGCAGGCAGGCAGGCAGCCAGGCAGTCAGACAGGCAGTCAGGCAGGCATGCAGGCAGCAGGCAGTCAGGCGGGAAGGCAGGCAGGAAGGCAGGCAGGCAGACAGGCAGAAAGACAGGCAGGCAGGCAGGCAGGCAGGCAGGCAGGCAGGCATACAGGCAGGCAGGCAGGCAGGCAGGCAGGCAAGCAGGCAGGAAGTCAGGCAGGCAGGCAGGCAGGCAGGAAGACAGACATACAGGCAGGCATGCAGGCAGGCAAACCGACAGGCATGCACGCGTGCAGACAGGCACTCAGTCCGGCAGGCAGGCAGGCAGGCAGGCAGGCAGACAGGCCGGCGGGCATGTAGAGAGGCAGGCATGCGTGCAGGCAGGCAGTCAGGCAGTCAGGCAGTCGGGCAGGCATACAGGCATAAAGGCAGGCATGTAGGCAGGCAGGCCCGCAGGCATATAGACAGGCAGGCAAGCGGGCAGTCAGGCAAGCAGGCAGGCAGGCAGGCAGGCAGGCAGGCAGGCAGGCCGGCAGGCAGGCCGGCAGGCATGTAGACAGGCATGCATGGGTGCAGGCAGGCAGGCAGTCGGGTAGGCAGGCAGGCAGGCAGGCCGGCAGGCATGTAGACAGGCAGGCATGCAGTCAGGCAGGCAGGCAGGAAGGCAGGCAGGCAGGCAGGCAGGCAGGCAGGCAGGCAGGCAGGCAGGCAGGCAGGCAGGCAGGCAGGCAGGCAGGCAGGCAGGCAGGCAGGCAGGCAGGCAGGCAGGCAGGCATTCAGGCAGTCAGACAGGCATACAGGCATGCATGCATGCAGGCAGGCGTGGAGACAGGCAGGCAGGCAGGCAGGCATGCAGGCATGCAAGCAGGCAGGCAGGCATGTAGACAGGCAGGCATGCATGCATGCAGTCAGGCAGGCAGGCAGGCAGGCAGGCAGGCAGGCAGGCAGGCAGGCAGGCAGGCAGGCAGGCAGGCAGGCAGGCAGGCAGGCAGGCAGGCAGGCAGGCAGCAGGCATGTGGACAGACAGGCAGGCAGGCAGGCAGGCAATCAGGCAGGCAGTCAGGCCGGCAGTCAGGCAGTCAGGCAGTCGGGCAGGCATACAGGCATACAGGCAGGCAGTCAGGCCGGCAGTCAGGCAGGCCGGCAGGCATGTAGACAGGCATACAGGCAGGCATGTAGGCAGGCAGGCCGGCAGGCAGGCCGGCAGGCATGTAGACAGGCAGGCAAGCAGGCAGTCAGGCAGGCAGGCAGGCAGGCAGGCAGGCAGGCCGGCAGGCATGTAGACAGGCATGCATGGGTGCAGGCAGGCAGACAGACAGGCAGGCAGGCAGGCAGGCAGGCAGGCAGGCAGGCTGCCAGGCAGGCAGCCAGGCAGTCAGACAGGCAGTCAGGCAGGCATGTAGGCAGCAGGCAGTCAGGCGGGAAGGCAGGCAGGAAGGCAGGCAGGCAGGCAGACAGGCAGGCAGGCAGGCATGCAAGCAGACAGGCAGACATGTCGACAGGCAGGCAGGCAGGCAGGCAGGCAGGCAGGCAGGCAGGCAGGCAGGCAGGCATGTAGACAGGCAGGCAGACAGACATGCAGGCAGCAGGCATGAGGACAGACATGCAGGCAGGCAGGCAGGCAGGCAGGCAGGCAGGCAGGCTGACAGGCAGGCAGGCAGGCAGTCAGGCAGACAGGCAGTCAGGCAGGCAGGCAGGGGGTCATGTGGACAGGCAGGCAGGCAGGCAGGCAAGCAATCACGCAGGAAGGCAGGCAGGCAGACAGGTAGGCAGGCAGGCATGTATACAGACAGGCAGGCAAGCAGGTATGCAGGCAGGCAGGCATGCATGTAGACAGGCAGGCAGGCAGGCAGGCAGGCAGGCAGGCAGGCAGGCAGGCAGGCAGGCAGGCAGGCAGGCAGGCAGGCAGGCAGGCAGGCAGGCAGGCAGGCAGGCAGGCAGGCAGGCAGGCAGGCATTCAGGCAGTCAGACAGGCATACAGGCATGCATGCATGCAGGCAGGCGTGGAGACAGGCAGGCAGGCAGGCAGGCATGCAGGCATGCAAGCAGGCAGGCAGGCATGTAGACAGGCAGGCATGCATGCATGCAGTCAGGCAGGCAGGCAGGCAGGCAGGCAGGCAGGCAGGCAGGCAGGCAGGCAGGCAGGCAGGCAGGCAGGCAGGCAGGCAGGCAGGCAGCAGGCATGTGGACAGACAGGCAGGCAGGCAGGCAGGCAATCAGGCAGGCAGTCAGGCCGGCAGTCAGGCAGTCAGGCAGTCGGGCAGGCATACAGGCATACAGGCAGGCAGTCAGGCCGGCAGTCAGGCAGGCCGGCAGGCATGTAGACAGGCATACAGGCAGGCATGTAGGCAGGCAGGCCGGCAGGCAGGCCGGCAGGCATGTAGACAGGCAGGCAAGCAGGCAGTCAGGCAGGCAGGCAGGCAGGCAGGCAGGCAGGCCGGCAGGCATGTAGACAGGCATGCATGGGTGCAGGCAGGCAGACAGACAGGCAGGCAGGCAGGCAGGCAGGCAGGCAGGCAGGCTGCCAGGCAGGCAGCCAGGCAGTCAGACAGGCAGTCAGGCAGGCATGTAGGCAGCAGGCAGTCAGGCGGGAAGGCAGGCAGGAAGGCAGGCAGGCAGGCAGACAGGCAGGCAGGCAGGCATGCAAGCAGACAGGCAGACATGTCGACAGGCAGGCAGGCAGGCAGGCAGGCAGGCAGGCAGGCAGGCAGGCAGGCAGGCATGTAGACAGGCAGGCAGACAGACATGCAGGCAGCAGGCATGAGGACAGACATGCAGGCAGGCAGGCAGGCAGGCAGGCAGGCAGGCAGGCTGACAGGCAGGCAGGCAGGCAGTCAGGCAGACAGGCAGTCAGGCAGGCAGGCAGGGGGTCATGTGGACAGGCAGGCAGGCAGGCAGGCAAGCAATCACGCAGGAAGGCAGGCAGGCAGACAGGTAGGCAGGCAGGCATGTATACAGACAGGCAGGCAAGCAGGTAGGCAGGCAGGCAGGCATGCATGTAGACAGGCAGGCAGGCAGGCAGGCAGGCAGGCAGGCAGGAAGGCCGACAGGCAGGCATGCATGCATTCAGTCAGGCAGGCAGACAGACAGGCAGGCAGGCAGGCAGGCAGGCAGGCAGCCAGGATGGCAGCCAGGATGGCAGTCAGGCAGTCAGGCAGGCATATATGCATGCAGGCAGGCAGCAGGCAGTCAGGCAGGAAGGCAGGCAGGCAGGAAGGAAGGAAGGCAGGCAGGCAGGCAGGCAGGCAGGCAGGCAGACAGGCAGGCAGGCAGGCAGGCAGGCAGGCAGGCATGCAGGCAGGCAGGCAGGCAGGCAGCCAGGCAGGCAGGCAGGCAGGCAGCCAGGCAGGCATACATGCATGCATACAGGCAGGCAGGCAGGCAGGCAGGCAGGCAGGCAGGCAGGCAGACAGGCAGGGATACAGGCATGCAGGCAGACATGCAGGCAGGCAGGCATGCATGCAGGCAGGCAGGCAGGCAGGCAGGCAGGCAGGCAGACAGGCAGGCAGGCAGGCAGGCAGGCAGGCAGGCAGGCAGGCAGGCAGGCAGGCAGGCAGGCATACATGCATGCATACAGGCAGGCAGGCAGGCAGGCAGGCAGAGAGGCAGGCAGGCAGACAGACATACAGACATGCAGGCAGGCAGGCAGGCAAACCGACAGGCATGCACGCGTGCAGACAGGCACTCAGTCGGGCAGGCATGAAGGCAGGCAGGCAGGCAGGCCGGCGGGCATGTAGAGAGGCAGGCATGCGTGCAGGCAGGCAGTCAGGCCAGCAGTCAGACAGTCAGGCAGTCAGGCAGGCATACAGTCATACAGGCAGGCAGTCAGGCCGGCAGTCAGGCAGGCAGGCAGTCAGGCAGTCCGGCAGGCATACATGCATATATGCTGGCATGTAGGCAGGCAGGCCGGCAGGCATGTAGACAGGCAGGCAAGCAGGCAGTCAGGCAGGCAGGCAGGCAGGCAGGCAGGCAGGCCGGCAGGCATGTAGACAGGCATGCATGGGTGCAGGCAGGCAGGCAGGCGGGTAGGCAGGCAGTCAGGCAGGCAGGCAGGCAGGCATGCCGGCAGGCATGTAGACAGACAGACAGGCATGCAGTCAGGCAGGCAGGCAGGCAGGCAGTCAGGCATGCCTGCAGGCAGGCAGGCTGGCAGGCAGGCAGGCAGGCAGGCCGGCCGGAAGCCATGTAGACAGGCAGGCATGCATGCGGGCAGGCAGCCAAGCAGGCATGCATTCAGTCAGGCAGGCAGTCAGGCAGGCAGGCAGGCAGGCAGGCAGGCAGGCAGGCAGGCAGGCAGGCAGGCAGGCAGTCAGGCAGGCATGCAGTCAGGCAGGCAGGCAGGCAGGCAGGCAGGCAAGCATGCAGGCAGGCAGGCTGGCAGGCAGGCAGGCAGGCAGGCAGGCAAGCAGGCAGGCAGGCAGGCAGGCAGGCAGGCAGGCAGGCAGGCAGGCATGCAGGCAGTCAAACAACCAGGCAGGCAGGTCGGCAGGCAGGCTGGAAGGTAGGCATGCAGACAGACAGACCTCGCCTGGAGATATGGAATATTCTCGTGTGCTTTCACTGGACGTACTATTAATTGATAAAATTAAAATCAGAATCGTCATGTTATTGGGCCCTCACCCTCTCACAACCCCGTATCATTGGTTTCTCATATCGCTCTCCCTTCATCAGCCTCACACATGCCATTCATTTCTATCTCTTCCCTCCCCTTACTTCATTTCATCTCAATAACAACATTCCGACCCAGGCCATACTTTCCGCAAATGACAGTCAGGCAGGGATGCAGTCAGGCAGGCAGGCAGGTAGGCAAGCAGGTAGGCAGGCAGGCAGGCAGGCAGGCAGGCATGCATGTAGACAGGTAGGCAGGCTGGCAGGCCGGCAGGCAGGCAGGCAGGCACGCATTCAGTCAGGCAGGCAGGCAGGCAGGCAGGCAGGCAGGCAGGCAGGCAGGCTGCCAGGCAGGCAGCCAGGCAGTCAGACAAGCAGTCAGGCAGGCATGCAGGCAGCAGGCAGTCAGGCGGGAAGGCAGGCAGGAAGGCAGGCAGGCAGGCAGACAGGCAGGCAGGCAGAAAGACAGGCAGGCAGGCAGGCAGGCAGGCAGGCAGGCAGGCAGGCAGGCATGCAGGCAGGCAGGCAGGTGGGCAGGCAAGCAGGCAGGAAGGCAGGCAGGCAGGCAGGCAGGCAGGCAGACAGACAGACAGGCAGGCATGCAGGCAGGCAAACCGACAGGCATGCACGCGTGCAGACAGGCACTCAGTCGGGCAGGCAGGCAGGCAGGCAGGCAGACAGGCCGGCGGGCATGTAGAGAGGCAGGCATGCGTGCATGCAGGCAGTCAGGCCGGCAGTCAGGCAGTCAGGCAGTCGGGCAGGCATACAGGCATACAGGCAGGCATGTAGGCAGGCAGGCCGGCAGGCATATAGACAGGCAGGCAAGCGGGCAGTCAGGCAAGCAGGCAGGCAGGCAGGCAGGCAGGCAGGCAGGCCGGCAGGCATGTAGACAGGCATGCATGGGTGCAGGCAGGCAGGCAGGCAGGTAGGCAGGCATGCAGGCATGTAGACAGGCAGGCATGCAGGCAGGCAGGCAGACAGGCAGGCAGGCAGGCAGACATGCAGGCATGTGACAGGCAGGCAGGCAGGCACGTAGGAAGGCAGGCAGGCAGGCAGAAAGACATGCAGGCAGGCAGGCAGGCATGTGGGCAGGCAAACTGACAGCCATGTATGCGTGCAGACAGGCACGCAGGCGGGCAGGCAGGCAGGCAGACAGACAGACAGACAGACAGGCAGGCAGGCAGGCAGGCAGGCAGGCAGGCAGGCAGGCTGGCAGGCTGGCAGGCAGGCAGTCAGGCAGGCATACAGGCATACAGGCAGGCACGCGGGCGGGCGGGTGGGCAGGCTGGTAGGCAGGCATGCAGGCAGTCAGGCAGGCAGGCAGGCAGGCAGGCGGACAGGCAAACCGACAGGCATGCATGCGTGCAAGCATGCAGGCAGGCGGGCAGGCAAGCAGGCAGGCAGCCAGGCCGGCTGGCAGGCATGTATACAGACAGGCAGGCATGCATGCAGGCAGGCAGGCAGGCAGGCAGGCAGGCAAGCAGGCAGGCAGCCAGGCCGGCTGGCAGGCATGTATACAGACAGGCAGGCAAGCAGGTAGGCAGGCAGGCAGGCATGCATGTAGACAGGCAGGCAGGCAGGCAGGCAGGCAGGCAGGCAGGCAGGCAGGCAGGCAGGCAGGAAGGCCGACAGGCAGGCATGCATGCATTCAGTCAGGCAGGCAACAGGCAGGCAGGCAGGCAGGCAGGCAGGCAGGCAGGCAGGCAGGCAGGCAGGCAGCCAGGCAGGCATACATGCATGCATACAGGCAGGCAGGCATATATGCATGCAGGCAGGCAGCAGGCAGTCAGGCAGGAAGGCAGGCAGGCAGGCAGGAAGGAAGGCAGGCAGGCAGGCAGACAGGCAGGCAGGCAGACAGGCAGGCAGGCAGCCAGGCAGGCAGGCAGGCAGGCAGGCAGCCAGGCAGGCATACATGCATGCATACAGGCAGGCAGGCAGGCAGGCAGGCAGGCAGGCATACATGCATGGATGCAGGCAGGCAGGCAGGCAGGCAGGCAGGCAGGCAGGCAGGCAGGCAGGCAGGCAGGCAGGCAGGCAGGCAGGCAGGCAGGCATACATACAGACAGGCAGGCAGGCAGGCAGGCAGACAGGCAGGCAGGCAGGCAGGCATGCAGGCAGGCAGGCAGGCAGGCAGGCAGACAGACAGACAGACAGACAGGCAGGCAGGCAGGCAAACCGACAGGCATGCACGCGTGCAGACAGGCACTCAGTCGGGCAGGCAGGAAGGCAGGCAGGCAGGCAGGCCGGCGGGCATGTAGAGAGGCAGGCATGCGTGCAGGCAGGCAGTCAGGCCAGCAGTCAGACAGTCAGGCAGTCGGGCAGGCATACAGTCATACAGGCAGGCAGTCAGGCCGGCAGTCAGGCAGGCAGGCAGGCAGGCAGGCAGGCAGGCAAGCAGGCAGGCAGGCAGGCAGGCCGGCGGGCATGTAGAGAGGCAGGCATGCGTGCAGGCAGGTCGGCAGGCAGGCTGGAAGGTAGGCATGCAGACAGACAGACCTCGCCTGGAGATATGGAATATTCTCGTGTGCTTTCACTGGACGTACTATTAATTGATAAAATTAAAATCAGAATCGTCATGTTATTGGGCCCTCACCCTCTCACAACCCCGTATCATTGGTTTCTCATATCGCTCTCCCTTCATCAGCCTCACACATGCCATTCATTTCTATCTCTTCCCTCCCTCCCCTTACTTCATTTCATCTCAATAACAACATTCCGACCCAGGCCATACTTTCCGCAAATGACAGTCAGGCAGGCATGCAGTCAGGCAGGCAGGCAGGCAGGTAGGCAGGCAGGCAGGCAGGCGGGTAGGCAGGCTGGCAGGCAGGCAGGCAGGCCGGCAGGCAGGCCGGCAGGCAGGCCGGCATGCAGGCAGGCAGGTAGGCAGGCAGGCAGGCGGGTAGGCAGGCTGGCAGGCAGGCAGGCATGTAGGCAAGCAGGTAGGCAGGCAGGCAGGCAGGCAGGCATGCATGTAGACAGGTAGGCAGGCTGGCAGGCTGGCAGGCAGGCATGCCGGCAGGCAGGCCGGCAGGCAGGCATGCACGCATTCAGTCAGGCAGGCAGGCAGGCAGGCAGGCAGGCAGGCAGGCTGCCAGGCAGGCAGCCAGGCAGTCAGACAGGCAGTCAGGCAGGCATGCAGGCAGCAGGCAGTCAGGCGGGAAGGCAGGCAGGAAGGAAGGCAGGCAGGCAGGCAGACAGGCAGGCAGGCAGAAAGACAGGCAGGCAGGCAGGCAGGCAGGCAGGCAGGCAGGCAGGCAGGCAGGCAGGCAGGCAGGCAGGCAGGCAGGCAGGCAGGAAGTCAGGCAGGCAGGCAGGCAGGCAGGCAGACAGACAGACAGACAGGCAGGCATGCAGGCAGGCAAACCGACAGGCATGCACGCGTGCAGACAGGCACTCAGTCGGGCAGGCAGGCAGGTAATTTCCGGTCATACCATCTCTTTTTATGCGATACGTCGCCACGCGCCAGAAGAAAGATCATCATGTTGCATGACAGACGTACCATGGTTTCACAGCATCGCCCCATAGAATGTTGCCTGAAAGCGAATTACGAGGCCAAAATCAATGTTCCTTTGTATTCCGTGTTTATGCTATTCAGGTACATATTGTGCGCCAAATAATGTTCATTTTGCTAACAGCGTTATTACCTTGTCGCAAGGTCTTGCTTTCTATAACAACAACACCTTTTAATTAGGCGTAACCGTTTTCATAATACACACACGTTCTGAATCTAAGAGATGGATTAGGTACATTTGGATTATTCACAAATATATTGTAGATGAAACAGATGCATTGTGCCAATTATAACTGAATCAAATCATGGAATTGGATGGCACACACATGGCACGCGCACACACACGCGCACGCGCGCACGCATGCACACATGCACGTACGTACGTGCGCATGCACGCACGCACGCACGTACGTACGCACACACACACCGGCTCACCAGTCATCTCGCAAATTTTACCTTGAAAACGGTACGATGCAGCACATGGGCAGGCCCAAAAATGGTATGAGAGTCTGGAAGCTCTAGCACAGTTAATGGTCTCTGAAAGCGTGGAACCGTTGCCACATTATGGCATATGGTCTCCCAAAGCGTGGAACCGGTGTCGCATTATGGTAGGTGGTCTCGCAAAGCTAACTTTACTGGCGGCTGTTGCTGCCATAGACTTTTTAACACAGCAATTGTTAGAGAGAATGTTCCTATGTTAGTATCTGATCACTTGAATAACTGACAACTGTGGTTTCCTACCTCACCTAGCGTTGTACACCACGGCTTGGAAACATAATGTACAGGAGCAGATGTGAGAAACGAGGCATATTTTTAGAGTTGGTGGCATGCCCTCTACACAGTCATAAATCCACATTTTTTCTGAAAGATGTATATCTTAGGAATATTTTAAGGCATGGTGTCAGTCTGAATTTGCCGCAGGGCTGAGATGCAGCAAATAATGCAGGGTGTCCACTTTGTTGCAAAAATCCCCAGCGATCTGTACAACATAATTCACGTTATGTTGTCTTTTGAATCTCATGCCTACAAATAACTTCATTGGGTTTGCAGGGAATCATTCTTTTTATTTATTCATTAGAATGCTATAAAATAAAAATAAAATTGCAAAATTATTTCAATACTGAAGGTCAATATACGGTCAAATCACTAAAATAATTATACGTTTTAAGTACTTTTGACTTTGAGTTGTAATATTAATTTATTAATTAGAAAGTAAACTTCAGATTACTTTATATTCGTAGCTGATTGTTCAAGCTGCCTGTATGAGTCTAACTTTGATGTACTGTAAGATTTGGAGGATTTTATTAATCATATTCGATTGAATAGTGAATATTTGGCAAATGTGTGGTTGGACGATGGTCATCGCCATTAATGTGATCAAAATACTAGATGTTGTGATCTCAGCAGCCAGAATTAACGTTTATTTTCTTTATTTACACCATTTTAAATGTTATCATCAGCCACATTGTCGTTGTCGTCGTCATCATCATACATGTCTGCAGGAACAATAAGGTTATGTTTATTTTGACATAGGTCCGGATTACTATGGGCACACGCATGTCATCCCAGCACGCCTACAACCACAGTTTCCCTTGTACATTGATTTGATAGGCTTGCAACATGTTAACTGCAACAACGCATTAGGAGCCGAGCACTTTGTCATTAACGTTGGAACCCTGTTGCCAGCCGTTTCCTTGTGCCAACCATTTCCGATTGGTTAGCCAATATTTGGTTGTGCAAGAAGTGCATTACGCCAAATGAATGTCTGGTAATTAGCAAGAATGGCGTGCTGAGACAAGCTGTCAGAAGTTTGTGGCAAGGCTTCATTCCTTCCTTGTTTCTGAGAGAATAGTCTGTACCTAATTTTGTTTACATTACCGCATGTGTCCATTGAATCACACAGTCGGGCAATGAAGTGACAAACGGTTTTGTGAACGTCTGGTGGTGCGGCTAATGCTTTTCCAGCAACAGCCAAACCAGGGAACTTGTTAGAATCAGAATGCAGTATTCTCAATGGTTTCACTTTTCCAATTTTAGAAAATCCACTTGTCGAGTAGCACCCTGTAAGCAGGGGATGCCGGAAGTAGGTTACACATCACCGAGCTTAATTTCTATGCAACGGTGTGAATAGGAACATAGCGTGACATGTCCATGACATAAGTGCGGAACCACAGCTTGCGACAATGGAGATTTGATTTGTTAGCTATGCACAATATGACCGCATCAGTATCTGGTGACCATATGACAATTCCTGTACAATAATTTGATGCGGCGTATTGAGCATGGGGCAAGAGTTTAGTGTCAGCATCTTCTGCAGTGGAAAATGGAGCATTTATGTCCTGAACATTTTCACAATGTAATACGTCTGGCAATTTGTCCATCCTCAAATCCACCACCAAGACTCAATGCTTGTCAAGGTTTTATAACATCCGGAGCGACGTCGCATCGTGCATTACACAGAAACAATACAAGGTTGAAGTTGTTTTTGGGTTGCCCATGTTTTTGTCCCATTGTCTTGGAATGGGAGTGTGAGGTACCTGTATTTTAATTTCAAATCCTGCCCCAATCGCTGTCTTCTTGAATGCTCAAACATGTTGATGGAGTTAGGGCAATCATATCTGTCAAAGAGAACATCGATACTTGCACAGTTACTGTTCTCTTAAAGGGGGTGCAATACGATATCTAACAACAGTTTGGATAAGTCACCGAATGTTGTTGTATTCTTCACCAGTTGAAGGATAGCCATACCGTCAATCATCCGAGCAAGTGTATCAGTATTGTCAGGTAGTTTATGTTTAATACTAGATTCTCTTTCTAGCTCAGAGACCAGTGCACTTTTTGTAGCTTTCCTCAAGGAACCATCCGAGTATGCAAGTGAGAAATGCACTGTCGATAACTCGTATTTAAACATAATAGCATAGGTGTTCGCAACCACAATAAGTCTACTAAACAAGTCTCTGACAGTGGTTACCATTATAGCATTTTTATTTCCGACTGTATCTTCATGTTTTTATGCATTGCAAAGTTCTGAAGTTTCAGTTTTCGCATTGGATACAAACGTCTACCTCATTGTGTTTCATATTACATTCACAAATGTAATGGCCTGTGTCTTTCCAGTTGCATGTGCACTAATTATTTGATCTGCTATTTTTTCTGTGGCAAAAGTACAGCTTGCAATATTGATCAGGGAATGATTACTGAATTTTAATGGATAGGTCATTTGCTCACAGATTACTTTCACAATCTTCCTCAATCAAATTCCTCACGCTTAATTCGTGTATGCGTGGCCTCTTTATGTTGTCCATTTTCATTATCATGGCTTAAGCCACATATCTCTCTTAATGCTGTTGTTGCCGCAGATCAGTCGTGCACCGTAAGTAACCAACGCGAAACAGCCCTCACGCCGGTGGCAAGCTGTATGCAATGATTCCACATTTGCCCTTGTTATTACTGTGTATGCTTTGTTCAAGCATCATGCCAATCCACACTTGATTGAACATCTTGTTGGATCTTCTCACAGAATAATTTCCCAGCTTGAGTTGCTGGTCCACATATGGAGAAGTGATAGGCAAAAGGTTCATATCACATAAATAGACTGTAACCCAGCGAGCATGGTTTGCTTGATCAAATGCAAAAAGTATGGAAGCATTTCAGCAACAGAGGTTAAATGTAGCTCCCAAACCTTCAGCTGTTGGAGAATTTTTGCCATGGTCACCGAATTTGTCCATCAGTTGTTGCACACAATTTAACTGAGAAACAACACATCCAATGCCATTTGACAATTCATTCTTATCTAAGGCATCCTTGACACCAGTCAATTGCGATTTTGATGAGATATATTTCGCGATTTGCTTAAGAATCAGCGCTTCATCCACAACATCTCCAAGAGTATGTTCTTCCCGATCATACCAATCAGCAAAGGCGCTCCAACGAATCCGCTTCACAGCCTGCATCATTGATTTTGGTGCTCAGACACCACGGTTGTATGACTCCACCCTTTAGCAGGGATGTGGTGGAGCTAGTACCGTACTCACCGGACTCAATGAGAATATCCTCAATACCGTTTTCTTCATAGCAGCGTCCGAGCACAGCCAACCATGTCATTGCGATATGCATGCATCCCATTCTTAACACTGTATACTTAAATTGGTCTTCGTGACTCCATTTAATTTCTTTCGGTTTGGATTGTATTGCTTTATCAAAGGTTATTACTGAATACTTTTGACCGAGTTCAAGCATCATTTTTTGCACTGTGATCATGACAGTATATTCTAGTACCCTTAGTTTGTCTTTGCATTATGATCTTTCATCTGGCTGGTGAGATAACGCATACGCGTCTTTATAGTTACAGTAATACTTTATTAATATACAACTTACGCTGGGACACTATCACTGGTTCGTTTGCACAGTTGGCCAGCATCCACAGTTCGATATTCACGTCGTGGAGCGGGACCAACTATCCAGATCTACAAGGGACCGTGCCCAGCGCCAAACTCCAACTGACTCCCGTCCCATGTTCTAATAGAAACATGTGGCGCCAGTCCATAGTCACAAACCTTGGTGACAAACAGTTTCACCTGATCCGTGACAACACATTTAGTATGCAAATTATATAATTATAGATTAAGTATAACATTAAAGCATGGGCACAATATATTCGATAATCCTCTTTCGAATAAGCCTATGGTGTATATAATCCGTAGTAGTGTGTGTAAGTTAATGGCGGTGTGTGTCACTGTCGATGTACGTTAGTTCACTTATGTGTTTATCTGTGGGCGTGGCTTGTTAATTTATTCATGCATGTGATGCGACTGTCCTGTGCGCGCGTGCCTGAGGTCCTCTGTGTTCTCATTTATGAGCTTGTGTGTATATCCATTTCTGTCCTGGAGTGTGCTGTATATACTCCGTGTCCTGGGGCGCATGTAGTATATGTCTGTTTATGAATCGTGTGGTCAGTTGTGTGTTCTTGTGTGTGGCTTTCTGCGTGTGCTGAACCTTTCCCGTCCTCTGTAACATAATACACTGTGCTGCCTGTCAGTGATGCTGGAAGAATAGTGCAATAACCAATCGGTGTACATTTAGCAGCTGTGATAGAAACTACCCCAGTTTGGCACTTTCTGCTCCACCTCGCTAACAATGGGCTCCCGTGTAACATTGGATAATTTTGTCGGGCAGAGACGGAGAAAAATCCAAACAAGATCCAGAGAAGCGGCCTCTTCGGAATAATGATCAGTATTTTCAAACCACTTGTGGTCTACTTTGCCTAGAAAAGATCAATAGTATGGCGTCTTCTATGACAACCATACTCTAGCATGTCTTTGGTGACAGGAAGCTCTTTCAAGGATATGCGTCTATGTGCTGCTGAGCTAAATTCGCTATCACCAAGTTTTCCAACACAGTGTTCCCCATGTTCGTCAACTAAATCAGGTATTGTTTATACTCGTCGTTGACACAATACCATCGTTGTCGCACGTGTGGTGTTTTTTCCATCAAAGATCTCTTCATGTGTATCATCATTGTCTGCAGCGACTTGTACAAATTCAGCAGGCTTAGTGTTTGAGGGAATAATAACGTCATCTTGTTTTTGTTTTCCACATGATGTTCCGCAATGGTTGTCTCAGTTCCCCTTAATTCGACATAGGAAATAGTATGCCCTAATCTATTTAACCAGTTCACAACAGTTTTAGAGCCAGTGGTGTGATGCACTGCTATTGTAAGTTCCGCGTGTTTTGGTGTTCTAACTTTAGACGTGCAAAATTGAATGTCTTGGGCAATTCACAAAATATATCTATGGATGTTTGGATCCTCAGAATTAGACTTTCCACCATCAAAGGAACTATCATCACAATGTTTTTCCAAGAGCCATCGCCAACACATATTGTGGCTATCTGTGATTATTCGCTCAACTAGGTTTGAAGTTATCTGGGCACTGCCAATTTGTTGATTTAGAGTCCTTTGCATGTGTTAAGGTCGCATTCTATTAAACGAGCTGCGGAATAAACAGTTTTCACACGATGTCTCCTCTACTGAGTCTAACGAGATGGCATGTTCAATATTACAGGGATAAAGGCTCTCCTTAAGCTATGCACAACACTAATTGCATCGCCTAATGCTACTGTATAGCTAAATCGAATAGTGGACTTACTTGTGTCCCGTGGTGTTTGAAATGTAACACTATCACGGTAATGATTCACTAAACGTTTGTTAGGTTCTTCATTCCGATAGGCAGCTTTACTTATTTCCGGAGATCGGTGTTTTATTAGCACTTTGTACTGATTTAAGAGGGCTGCCAGTTCAAGGACCCGACCAGGCTTAATATCATAGTCTATATGAATTGGTTCGTCAAATGCGTCATTAAATACAGAATCCACCAATGCACTAGCTGAAGTGAGTTTCATGTATCTCCTTTGGTAAGTTCGGCTTACTGGCTAATTTATGGCGACACCCCGGATGATATAGCTAACGCCATCTACTGATATTAGTACAACATCTCAAACAGTTATCCCATAACTGACAATAAAGTGCTGTCTGTACAATAAGTCCTTACCAACTACAGAAAGATGCATCCAATGAATTTCAATCATCGATTGACAGTCCACCATTAAATGTAATATATAGCTCTCGAGTCAAACATGGGGTTGACAGTAAATCTATTAATTAAAATGGGTGTAAAAAGCGGACACCATGTAAATTGTTGAACATATAGCTTTGGACAGAGGGACGGGCAGATGGACAGTCAGATGGACACGCATTATCTAAAATAGTGCCTATAGTGATTCATATGGCCGACAAAAGCAGCAAGCAACAGCCATAGCCATATTGGTAATGTTTTGTTTGCTGGACATATTTTCCGTGCACTAATGCCTTTAAGCATGTAAGACAGCTAGGGCATACGGTAGTATTTTGCTGCAAATATTCACTAACACTTTACCATGGTCCTTAGGTTTTCTCAAATAAATATTAGTTAATATTTTCTAACAATATAAGTAATGTATCCTACTTATTGTGTTTGAAAGGATTGCTAACCTCAATTATAAAGAGTTTTGTAAAAAAAAGTAAAATGTTTGAAATTAAAATTAAAGGTGCTGCTTTGCAATTATTATTATTATTATTATTATTATTATTATTATTATTATTATTATTATTACTATTATTATTATTATTATTATTATTATTATTATTATTATTATTATTATTATTATTATTATTATTATTTAACTTTAATCTGATGGGTATTGCTTCAAGATACCCTCTCCTTTGTGGGAGTTTAGATGATGCCACCCCCTAAATAATGTCCACAAATTCCAACACTAGTGATTGAAGGGGTAGTATTATGTTTCTAGCTGTAGCTCAGCCCTGCGGCAAAGCTCAGACTGACACCCTGGCCTAAAGTATTGCTGAGAAACTCCTCTTTCAGGAAAATATAGATTTGAGAGTGTGTAGAGCTGGTGCTACAAAACCATAGTTTCCGCTGGCTGCTCCTGGACTGAGAAGAGAATGAATTATGGCGAGGTTCGTGAGGGTGAAGTTGTGCCTGGGGTCATGATGCTTCATATTGGCCAAGAGGCAGCATATTGGCAGTACTCTTTATTGCTCAGTAAACACACGCAAAGTTGCAATTCTATAATTTGCAATGCAGTCAGTCTTTGCACGTAGATAAGAATTACACACATTTGCGAAGTTAATTTATGTTTAATTTATTAATTTTTATATATCTGTATATGGGGATTTCTTGAAAAATGTATTAGGAACGGAAGTCATTAGGATATAGACAACGTCGTTGCTATCAGGTTTCTTGATTGATTGAAATCAATTTGAGACCGGCGATAATTGGCAAACTTCGTAAAATAGCTTAACTATCGTGGAGACAAATTCCGAGATTTAGCTCCGCAATTGACCAGTGTCTTAATGACGCATCGATGCATGAAGGATAATGCGTTTTTGACGTACTTGAAATCGAGCGTAATGCAAGCTGTTGTGAATCTCATTTGGATTAGTCACGTGCAATTAAAGTCACTCACTCACTCAAACACGGCTATGCCAAAGGCAGAGCAATGGGTTTCCCGAGGTGGGTGGGGGGACCCGCCCCACCCCACCCCCGTCAACATGCCAAGCTTCCGCTTTCCCTTTACTGTATTTAAAATAAGCAAATATAAATTTATCCTCTATACTAACCTAGTATTAGAGAAGTCAGAGCTTTGTTCTATTTACGCCGTGCTTCCGTACAGTATCAATGCTATCGCAACGGTGATAACAGGAGAGATATTGATATAGACAGGTGTGTAGGTCAGCATTATAGCAGTATAACATGCATGCAGTGGGTGCTGGTGGATAATACAATAAATGATACAAAGCGTTTAGCACCTCCGTCATATGGTCTAACTTACAAAACAAAACATTTAAAATAATTTTCTAAAAATCAATGCATTCATTTTCGAATGCGTACCGGTTATGAGACTGTCCTAGATCGTAATCATTAGTAACTCATTCAAAGATTCTGATTATTACACTGCCATAAACAATTAAAAACAAAGACAGCGAAACAAGAAAAATATAACTACAATAAAAAAATTAAAAATTATTTGACTTTCTATAAACAACGGTAATATTCTCCTCTTTCAATAAGCCCACATGATAAGAATAACAGCCAGGTATTAGTGAACATGTCATATATTAACTGAAACTGGCTTCACAGGGTATTTCCAAAGAAATAGCCTAGTACTCGATGTCGAGAACGCCTCCATTCACTCAAAGTTATCAGAGTTGGGCACAATACTGTGTACACCCTTATTTCACTTGCGCACTTGCAACTGCCTTTCTCTACCTCCCTCCACCCCTCTCTCTCTCTCACTCTCTTTCTCTTTCTCTATCTCAGACTATCGTTCACTCTTAGTCCCATTCCCACGCCTCTCTCTATCTCTTCACACACCCCAGACCTGTTATCTCTCTCTCTCTCCCTCCCTCTCTCTCTCTCTCTCTCTCTCTCTCTCTCTCTCTCTCTCTCTCTCTCTCTATCTCTCCGTCGGTCCCTCTCTCCCTTTCCTCCTCCTCCTCCTCCTTCCTCCCGCCCCCACCCCGCCCCGTTCTTTTTGCTGTGTGTACTCTGGCTGAGTAAGAATTCTCATATGTCGGTTTATTTTCGAATACATGCATCGACAATTGTATGAACTTTCTTGGCATTTTCCCTAAATTAATCACATTTCGAACTTAAACCATCTTTGAGCGACTCTTTTTGCTTTTTGCGAGTAATTTCCAACTGGATCATAAATACGGCAGCTAGTGTGATGAGCACCTCTAAAACAATAATCGTGGCTTTCATGTAGGGATTGATACCGCCATATTGTCAGTAAAATGCCCTGGTGGGAGAGCCGGGTGGACTCAACTCAACTGCGCAGGCGACTAAATCTAGCCGGTGGTTGTTAAAAACTGGACTTTCAATTGCCAATCCGTTTGCGTCAAAGCGTTTAGTGAATATGTTTATATCAAATATTAATATTGGCACACGCTTCCGTATTGCAGCTATTACAAAGTCTATTGCTGAGAGCTGATCAGCTTATTGGGGATAAACAAATGTTATCATACAAGGCTATATCAATCAAATCATTACTCTAACCTGTAATCAGTACGTTTGCAAAAATAAGCCACACATGGCCATTGGAATAGGTTATCTTAATCGAAACGTGGAAAGTAAATGCTAATTGTCCAAATTAAATGTATTTAAAGCAGATTTCTACATTGGCCGCTATAGAATTACTGGCTATGGAAACCACTGAGTATTTCCGAGTGGTTACGAGTTGCATTCAGCAAAGGCTAGGCAATGCCATAACAGTACAATATTATATGCATTTCACCAATGATTTTGATTCACGTACTGTGATTTATGTCTCTATCTTGTGATAGATTTGGATTGGTAAAATCTGCTTCATTTGGAAGAAGTGTGACACGCTATAGTTGATACATATTCAACTGTTCTCCTTTTCGACAGACAGGCCAACATACTGACTCATTGGAACTAACAGAACTAGCTGTTTTGAGAGGAGGCATTCAAAGAAGTTAGAAAAAGATAACCTTTTTTTCATAACTTACCTACTAAGCGTGTTCCATTCAGGTATATTGCTGTACCCAGCCAATGCAAAGTAATTGTTATTATGATGCAGCATTTACGACTACAAACATAGAAACAATATTATGTTCACGACAAAAGAAATAAATATTGTACACTTTAGGTGCACGGCCAGAGACAAGAGTTGTCGATCTTTAAGTTCCGTGTTTTGAACATCAACCAGTAACCACTTTCTTTTTAAGACAGACTCTAATTCATAATATCGCCAGACTGGTGTAAGATTTGAAGCGGCTTAGTATGCCACCAGCTCGCTGGAATAATGAGGTAATATCCCATAGCTCCTTGTGAAATATCGTACTTACAAGTCTCTATACCTAAAAGGACAGTAGAAATAGAAATGTTGATCTTGGGTTGGCACCTGGTGTTCACATACGCCGCATGTTACATGTCAATCTATATCGGATAATTCACCTTTCCAGAGGATCTACCCATCATATGACGTCATAATCAACTGCGTGATGTGTAAAATGTCATCACAATAAATGACGTCATGAATGATGCCGATAAGTACGCCACGAACGCATACTTGAAGACGGTCTATGCGTTGTTTTACAAATTGTATGCCTTTACTGTTTAATAAACATTCAGTTTTTTGGAAATTGATAGTTAGGGTGTTCCGAGCTCGACCGATCACAACACGAGCGAGGTGTGGGTGGAGCTTAGCTAGTGATGAGCGGGGAATAACTAAAACCGGAAAAGTCAATTTCTGCTGGTAATAGTATTGACTATATCACTCCGTACAAGGGAGCGCACATGTGGTGTACAATGCACTTGTATGTCGATGATGTCTTAGAAGAGTGAAAATACCAACACGCCCACGTCCATCCTCGCATGTCGTACCCGGGTAGATAATCAAGCAGCTACCAAGCATCAATGTCCACGTACACATATAACATGCACGAATATTAGACATTTTTGTTGGTCAGACTATAGTATTATACTAGCAGAGCGGTTACGCGGTTGATTAAGCTATGCGCGACATGGAGAAATGGATTGATATGTCGATAATGAATACCCAAACACCCAGGATGATCATCGTATGCCATACAGACTTCGGACAATCAGGAGGCGAGACATTGGACCGACGACCAAGCAACTATGAGTATGACTATATGAATTTAAGAATGTTGCAACAACATTTTGGAATGTATAAGCTTGTATGATCTTGACAAACGCTTATATATGTATCTGAGTGTATCAAGGAAAGCCGTCTGTGTGCATGTTGTGCTAAACGTTTTACTCTACAAAAGATCTTTTTTTTTTATAACTAATGGATTGCCCATCAGGCCAATAGATAATTAGCCATCAATACGACGCATATGTTGCCACATCGCGACAATATTGATTTATAAACAATAATGTATCGTCTTTCAGTATGATAGCCTTGCAATGCAGAACCCATTTCTGTGAATAGTGCCAAATATATGGATGTGCTTAGTTGCTACCCTCGCTTCGTGTGTTTCTGTCCATGTAATTGTCAGGGACTGTAACTAAAAACTACTGATCAGATATTGGCTGAGATTGTATCACAAAAAATGGTCTTTTAATAAATTATGATGTCTAGCTTTTAGCCACCGTACGGATAAACACTGTAGCCTGGTCCAAGCAGACTCCTGTACGATAGAAGTGTTTTAAACTGCAACTGGTTCAATGTTTAAGACAAAAATGCCGTGCTCTTACCACTGCATACCACCTCTTTGGTTGTTATTCGAAATCCAGAAAATCAGAAATATCGGGATCGGGAAAATACGATAAAATCAGAAAATCAGCTCGTTTTTAAGTTACGTTCTCGTGCACAACTCGTATACTACATTTGCTGTAGACCTGTGTAATTATCTTGAAAATACGCATTCTCAAGGAATTTGTTGCTGTATTAGGTAGCGTTGTTTTTGCAGTCATATACCTTTCATAGTAGTCAGGGTTATGCATTTTATACACATAATGACAGGATTTCAGAGAGCGGTGGAGACATCTTAAACGAGAACGTTCTGTTGGCCGCATGCATCTTTACAATGCCGAATCTATTGCAGTAAATATACCTTATTGTCTGTCAGTGAAAGTAAGTTAATAGTATCATAAACAAACATGTATCTTGTTAGGCTATAACTCATTCGGCCACATAGCCGCGGCCAGAGCCGCCACCCCCGCCGCCGCTGTCGTCATCGTCGCTATCGGTGTTGTTCTCTTCCAACGTCACCCAACGTCGTCGTCGTCGTCGTCATTATCATCATCATCGCCGTCGTCGCTGCCGCCGCTTCCGTCGTCGTTGTTGTCATCGTCGTCGGCGTCGGCACCGTCGTCGTCGTCGCCGCCACTGCCACCGTCGCTGTCGTCGTCGCTGCCTGGGGCGGCAGTGGCACTACATTTGAAAACCTATTGTAACAATTCAAATGTCAAATGAAATATCCAATCACTGAACGCGACACAAGGGCCCAGCGATGGTGGCCTTGCTCCTGGTGTTGTCGATACTTGGGAGACTGCAGATGTAACTTTCTCTCAATGCTACGTACCATCGATTTTAAGGCCACTCCTCTATATACAGCTAATCAAATCGCAATAATTGATAATGCGAAGATGTCGTCTTAAGCCAGCTATTGCAGAACTGTGTATTCCATTGAGCTCCACAGAAAACTCTGCTCTTTATTTGGTGAACCCTGTCTGACAGATCTGGCCTGACACTCGCTTCCAAACCATGGAGTGATCCACATTCTAACCCTTTTATTATAAGATCACGATTATGATGAATGGCATAGAGACGAGATACGACCACAATTCCCGAGATGCGTGCATGTGCATGATACGAAGAGATGCTGTGAAATGTTCATACGTGTTCTAAAAAAGATTTGAAGATAAGGATGCGATGCTAATAGGGATGATAAATGGAGGTGAAACACGGGTGCGTGGCTCATAAGAGAGAAGCGTATGACTTAAACATACCTTTAACTAAGAGTATGCAAGATATAGTTTTGATTATATTGTACAAATTAAGCTATAAATATTCAGATTGATTACATTTCGTGATCACACTGGATGAGCGTACATATTCATAGTACACCCGTCTAATTCTTTTGTCAAATCTGTCTGACGGTTTTGGCTTGACACTTTCTTCCAAGCCTTTCTAACGCGTTTGTTATAAGATCACGATTATGATGAATGGCATCGAGATACGACTACAATTCCCGAGGTGCGTGCGTGCGTGCGTGCGTGCGTGCGTACGTGCGTGCGTGCGTGCGTGCGTGCGTGAGTGCGTGTATAAAAGGATGAAACACGTGTATGTTGCTCCTAAGAGAGAAGTATATGGCTCCTGAGAAGCATAACTTTACGGTAGAGCATGCAAGATATAATTTTGATGATATTGGCAAAATATTATTAAAAAATCCTGATCAAATTTCATGGTCGCTCCGGATAAACGTACGTTTTTGTAGGCTTGATAGTAGTTACGACACAGCGGCAGTGATTGATGCCCAATTAGTCGAATTTATCCACGAGGTCCAAATGATCTACGTATAGTCCTGCTTCCTCTTACGCCATAAATATATAATGGATCTTGAATTTTCCGTTTCTTATGTCATAAATGCGTGTTTGTCACATCATTATTTTTTGCTGACCGACAGCATTCTTTACTTTTTAGCAATCGCTTAAATGTCAACATCCTTATGATATAAGAAACATTGTGTTGAATATTTTGAAAGTAATTTGACTGGAACTGTTGCTGCTTATGACAGCAACAACTTCCAGTCTAATTACTTTCAGAATATTCAACAACATTCAGGTGTGAGTGTTTTGAAACAGTGACGTATTCCAATCATTGAAGGACTATCAAACAGTCGGACCCAGAATGGAACTTTCCAGTTTATCCATTCATCAAATGACGTAACATTTCACTACGTGACGCGTATGATGACGTCATAATCAATGACGACATGAATAACTTAGATAAGTGTATCACGAACGATTAATTGTTGACTAAGCGCTGTTGTACGAAATGAATAAATTTTACTATTTAATAAACATGATGTTGAATATTTTGAAATTAATTTAGCTGGGTGTTAGCGCGGCCATTGGCAGCAACAGTACCCAGTTAAATTAGTTTAAAAAATATTCAACACCCTGCCTGTACAGTTTTGTGGAAATTGATAGTTAGGGAGTTCAGGGATCGATCGATCCCAAAAGATTGACACAAGCACGAACGAGGTGTGGATTGGGTTTAGCTAGATGTTGGCGGGACATATCTAAAACTGGAAAGGTCCATACCGTTACCAATCAACCAACCAACCAGCGTCTGGCACTGACATCGCCAAGTAGCCCTCAGGCATGTTCCATTACCGCCGGAATCGTGAAAAAAGCCCAGTCAGAAACCACTGGAGGATCCTGTAAGCTTCTCTTTCAGGTAGCTGAGAAGGACAAGATCTAATAGCAAAAGTGATCAATACATAACGAGAATGTATTCGAGGGAGATGCGGACTCACGCCATTGAGCTCTGTCTCGGCAATATACTTAGTGAGCCCGATGATCGAGACACGTGATCTGTTGATCACAAACCCAGAGTAATCATAAGCTGTTGCAATATGAAGGCGTGTGCTAAATCTGGTGATTCTACCTTCTTGTTTTCCAGAGTTGTGGCCAAGATGTGTATTCCAGTATGCACTGTGTGACCCCGTGACCTAGATATATGATGCTTTCTCCATGAAACACAACACATTTCAGTTCCATTAGTGTGCAGGAAATGTCTTATTTATGATAATATCGTCTTCAGGGCACATTCTGGAGAAACAACTGGGAACAGGGGGATTCCCCCATGTACTGACAGATATGCAAAGTTAAGAAATTGTTAATATAAACGTAACCAGTCTTGTGTCAAAGCTACGTTTTAACCCATTACTTGTCACGATTCTCAAGAAAATTAACATTTTTGCTCATGTATATTTACAGGTCACGAGAAGCTTATGGTATTGTAAACTTACCATTGGAATTCACATAAAAGGCCTAGTGAGCCCCAAACCCAGAGTAATCATACGCTGTTGAAATATGAAGGCGTGTGCTAAATCTGGCGATTCTACCTTCTTGTTTTCCAGAGTTGTGGCCAACATGTGTATTCCATTATGCACATTGTGACCCCGTGACCTAGCTTTATATTGTTATGCAAATGGTTATTTTTTGTGAGCCATGCAAGGTTAATGGTCAAGAAAACCATGCTTAGTCAGTCTCCATTTGCAGGCCAAGAGAAAGCTGTTTTTAATTTACCACTGGAATGAATAGATCGGTAAACGAGCCAGTCATTCCAGTCGTAAATTAAAAACAAGGGCTTTTCTTGGCCTTCAAATGGAGATTCCTGAATAGTACTTTAGACGCTGTTGTGATCTACCTGGCCATCATATGGTTAAATCAACATACGCGGGGTTAGTTAGTGATACGAGTCTAAGGCCTCAAGCCGCCATCCTTGTGATGAGTTCCTGTGTATGTGCCTCATAATAATTTGCTTACATTTTGTACTCGACAAAATAAGTTTCTTAAGTTTAATTTTGCACAAGATGCACATCAATAGACTAGGAGATGACGTATTCAATGTCAGTAAGTAAATTAACTAAAATTAAATAAAATTGTGTTGAAAATCACGAACCCTCTTTGGATAGTGCGCACCATTGTTTGGCTATTCACTATCCGTGTCCGAGCGCTAATATGCGCATGCGCATGATCATCATCGCTTGACAAATATACACCGAAATATAATGGATTGTTGTTCTAAATCAGAAAAAAACCCACGTTAAAATTCCCGCCAATCTTTAGTAATCTCTTTGAAATGTATCAGGCTTCAAGAACCACCCGCAATATAGTCTTGAAATGCGTCAATGACTATAGATGAGAAAAAGTCTAAGATAGACGAACATATTTCCGTACATTCATCTTTTGATTTATGATAAATAAATACATCAGTGACAGTATCACGTAATTATATATACCATTCTTACGGGTAATTTACCATTGACAAACGGATGTAGAAATAGACAGAACGTGCTTCAGAAACATGCAGAGTTATTTATTTTGTTTATTTATTAATTTAGCTATTTGCGTTTGACTGCCCATGAAAGGACACGTTGCGTGTGCGAAATACGCATCATTGCATTTACAGTTGGATGAGCCATCTAATCAAACCGTGGCAGAAAAAGCGTTGCTATATTCTTTCAGTTGCTAACGGTGGTCATAAATCTATGAAATTACTTTGCTGTGAGCTACTTCAATTATAGACAGTAACAATGTACAGAGTAACATTATTCAAAATGAGGATCATTTATTATTTTGTGTGGATCAGAGTAAGAGGAGCTGGCACAGCAGTTATCAAATTGTTGATCAAATTATGTCACTTGCATGCATTTGTCCAAGAAGATTGACAAGATATGACAAGCATTTGTCAAAGGAATCAACAAGATATGACATGTATTTGCCAAAGGGGATCAACAAGATGTGACATGCATTTGTCAATGGAATCAACAACATGTGACATGCATTTGTCAAAAGGGATCAACAAGATGTAACATGCATTTGTCAAAGGAATCAACAAGATGTGACATGCATTTGTCAAAGGAATCAACAAGATGTGCCATGCATTTGTCAAAAGGGCTTAACAAGATATGACATTATTTGTTAAAGGGGATCACCAAGATATGACATGCATTTACCAAAAGCGATCAACAATATATGGCATGCATCTGTCAAATGGGATCAACAAGATATGACATGTATTTGTCAAAAGGGATCAACAAGATGTGACATGCATTTGTCAAAGGAATCAACAAGATATCACATGCATTTGTCAAAGGAATCAACAAGATGTGGCATGCATTTGTCAAAAGGGCTCAACAAGATATGACATTATTTGTCAAAGGTGATCACCAAGATATGACATGCATTTACCAAAAGAGATCAACAATATATGGCATGCATCTGTCAAAGGGGATCAACAAGCTATGACATGTATTTGGTAAAGGAATCAACAAGATGTGACATGCATTTGTCAAAGGGGGTCAACAAGATATGACATGCATTTGTCAAATGAATCAACAAGATGTGACATGCATTTGCCAAAGGAATCAACAAGATGTGGCATGCATTTGTCAAAAGGGCTCAACAAGATATGACATTATTTGTCAAAGGTGATCACCAAGATATTACATGCATTTACCAAAAGAGATCAACAATATATGGCATGCATCTGTCAAAGGGGATCAACAAGCTATGACATGTATTTGGTAAATGAATCAACAAGATGTGACATGCATTTGTCAAATGAATCAACAAGATGTGATATGCATTTGCCAAAAGAATCAACAAGATGTGGCATGCATTTGTCAAAAGGGCTCAACAAGATATGACATTATTTGTCAACGGTGATCACCAAGATATGACATGCATTTACCAAAAGAGATCAACAATATATGGCATGCATCTGTCAAAGGGGATCAACAAGCTATGACATGTATTTGGTAAAGGAATCAACAAGATGTGACATGCATTTGTCAAAGGAATCAACAAGATGTGACATGCATTTGTCAAAGGAATCAACAAGATGTGGCATGCATTTGTCAAAAGGGCTCAACAAGATATGACATTATTTGTCAAAGGTGATCACGAAGATATGACATGCATTTACCAAAAGAGATCAACAATATATGGCATGCATCTGTCAAAGGGGATCAACCAGCTATGACATGTATTTGGTAAAGGAATCAACAAGATGTGACATGCATTTGTCAAAGGGGATCAACAAGATATGACATGCATTTGTCAAAGGGGATCAGCAAGATATGGCATGCATTTACCAAAAGAGATCAACAATATATGACATGCATCTGTCAAAGGAATCAACAAGATGTGGCATGCATTTGTCAAAGCAATCAACAAGATGTGGCATGCATTTATCAAAAGGGCTCAACAAGATATGACATTATTTGTCAAAGGGGATCACCAAGATCTGACATGCATTTACCAAAAGAGATCAACAATATATGGCATGCATCTGTTAAAGCGGATTAACAAGATATGACATGTATTTGGTAAAGGGGATCAACAAGATATGACATGCATTTGTCAAAAGGGGTCAACAAGATATGACATGCATTTGTCAAAGGGGATCAAAAAGATGTGGCATGCACTTATCAAAGGGGATCAACAAGATATGACATGCATTTACCAAAAGAGATCTACAATTTATGGCATGCAGCTGTCAAAGGGGATCAACAAGATATGACATGTATTTATCAAAAGGGATCAACAAGATATGGCATGCATTTGTCAATATAATCAGCATGCTTTGAGTAACATATCTTTGTAGATTTTCACACAAATCATGACAAAACTGTCCTAACTTAATGGTTGTAAAGGTTTGAATATAGGGTTTAAATCCTAGTTATTACACATACATTTTAGGTAAGCTCAGCTCACTGTGTACACCTAGGTAAGCTCAGCTCACTTGTAACCGAAGCTCAGCTCACTCTGTACACGCAGGTAAGCTTAGCTCACTTTGTACACTTAGGTAAGCTCAGCTCACTTTGTACACCTAGGTAAGCTCAGCTCACGGTGTACACGCACGTAAGGTCAGCTCACTTTGTACACCTAGGTAAGCTCAGCTCACTTTGTACACCTAGGTACGCTCAGCTCACTTTGTACACCTAGGTAAGCTCAGCTCACGTTGTACACATAGGTAAACTCAGCTCACTTTGTACACATAGGTAAGTTCAGCTCACTTTATACACGCGCTTAAGTGGGTTTTGAAATACTATCAAAGGCTATATCTAACTATTCAGATAATAAATCATGACATATCTAAATAACATACACTATTTTCAGATCTATACCAGCTCATCGTTTTAGCACACCCATGTATCATTCCTACTAATGTCAATTTGATGTATGGATTTATTCGAACCCACACAGACGATTGGCTGGAACATTCCCAGCTTTATTTTCACCCCAGAAATGTTAGAAATTATGTTAGCTGTTTTCTTCTGGCTTTGGCTGACACTCTAATTATGAATCCAGGAGTTGACAAAATCGACCTCGTATGCCTTTACAGTTGCTAACGACATGACGGTATGATTACTAACAGAACGGTCATTCAACTTAGTATCCATCGATATAAAGTATCTAGATGAAATTTCTAAAAGAGTGGAGCAATTGTATCATCAGAAAAGACCATGCCTGACTAACAATGGCAAGGTGTTCCACGCTCCAGTTATATTGTCCCAATAAAGGCTTATTAGTCATAATGAATTAATAGCAGTTATGAGCCTTTACTAGGCAATATAGATGACGTCATGTCCAGAATTCGCATATTGGTATCGAAACCTATCCATTATATTATTATGCCAAATCAGATGACTAGATGTTTTATAAATATTTTAAATCATGTGTGTAGCATTTCAGAAGGTGAGGCATTAACCTATAAGAATGTTAGGTGTCTAGATAGAATCCTATATACTAGCTTTAGTGATAAAGCGATGCTATCGGGGTGTAATCTAATACTGAAAGCCAAACTCTGTCACATTAACTTGTAATAAACTCCTATTTTAAGGTCGATTCCATCATTTGAAGCCTTCTGGTAATCTCGTGTCGTGGAGATACTGAGATGCGGGATTACCAGCATGATCATTAGACATACACCAAGATGACAATGATACCAGTTTGTGCAATAGACAGTCGCGAATGGAATTGTTAATTTAAGCAGAGTTCAATTGAATGTAGTGTGTTTGCATGTAATGTGATAGAAACCAATGTCTGCTTGAACAACAACAACAACAACAACAACAACAACAACGCGACAACGACGACGACCACTACGACCATGACAACGACAACGACAACATCATCATCATCATCATCATCATCATCATCATCAACACCAACAACAATACCAACAACAACAACAACAACAACAACAACAACAACATCGTCAGCAACATCATCATCCTCATTATCATCATCATCATATGGTATGTTAGCATATACATCTGCATTCATAAACCTCCAGTTCCGTATATGCCCAGACATCATTTCATATGATCAAGATTTTCTGTGACAACATATATGTAATTGTGTTGGTATGGAAATTAAGTGTATACGTCTTCAAGTCTTAACGCCTTCAAGATGAAACGTATTTACGCCAACGTTTGTAAGGCCTTGCTGCTACATTGCCATATATGAATAACGATATCATGACCGAGCTTGCGCTGCATGATCTAGAATTAAATAGTATGTAGTAATAACATTATTATGTTCATTATCTGTATGCCCGCATCGCCAGAAAAAACTAGTATAGCTAGGAGTCAATTACCATATTCTCTCGCATGCTTAACTGGATGCTGGTGACCGAGAGAAGTGATGCAAAAGCGGGCAATGCCTCTCTGTGTACATGCATTTTTCGGGGTGCAAAACATGGTTAAGAGAATATAAATGGTTATTACAGTTGCTCATTACGTGACAGAACATTCCAACATACGCATACTGATCAGCGAGTCAGGTTCCTCAGCTTATCTTCATCATAATTAAAAACAGGCATTCAATCAGGGTGGCACTGTTTTGCGAAGGACATTCTCAATAATTAGAAGACATTAGGATACATTGGTCTGCATTCACTATCGGCTCTAGGGAAAGATGTCTGAATTAATGTCTAGGTATCCATGACCATGCATCTTACATGACCATGTTCACCAGCACTAGCCATATACATGAACACATTTATGTTCTTCAGATGTATATACAGTTCAACTGATTAAATCGTCTTTTAGATCTAGAATCTACCAGATTCGATGTCTATGTTGCATCTCTGGATGGCATCTAAGTCAGCAAACATAATCGTATATCGGGCTATGCATGTGTTGTTGATTTAACTACAGACTGCAGTGGCCTAGGTGCCTTTGTGCCCTCAATGTAATCGGTCATGGATTAATGAGAGAATGTTGAGAGAAAATCTTGTATACATTCCGAAAGACGCAACTGTATTGCTTGCTTAGACAGAACCAACTTGGAGAAACTCTGTTTTCGTCATCATCATCATCAATGTAGCATCAATATAGCATCCGCACATGGAAGAATGAACGCAATTTCAGCAGTAAATGTATGAGACCACTGTCTTTTATTAAATATAGAGTGTGATAAGTAATATATTTGCAAAAATGTATCGGGTAACATAGAATCGGTTAACAGGTGTCGAAAGAAGTCTATGTCGATATCTCTTTCATGATGCATATACTTCATGAAGAAACCTGGTTTGAATACACGTAGCGGTACGGCGCACACATGCATGCATACATGCATGCACTCACTCACACACACACACACTCATAAATGGAGAATAACCACCACATCTACCACCCATTAATTTCATACAGGATACACGTTGTCTTGATAGAACCATTTTATTCAGGTACAAGATAATAATTCCGACAATTTATGACAAACGAACTTATGATCTAGATGATATGTATCTGCCCTAATTGTAAACTACAGGCTGCGTACACGATATTCAGTGACGTAGTAAGGATCTACCTAATGTATCTAGCACTGATTCGTTGTTCTATATAAGGAATTTCAATCTGGATCAATGGAAGTGAGTCTATCCCCATGTAGCCAACGAAGTGTGGGACATGTCGTGGTCTGTCTCAGTTGGAAATGTACATCTAAGTGGAAGCTGAGAAGCAGAATATTCCGGGTGTGTTAGAGAAATGATGCGGGCTTGTGTGGATGCTTGGTTCTGCGCGCGTGTGCATGTTTGCGTGCATTCACGTGCGTGGGTGCGTGTATGCGTGCGTGGCATGGTTAAAATGTCTATATGAGAATTTTAATGCAAATTAATTACAATCATATGAAATGTGTATTTTAACTATTAAATTAAAATGTGCAATAATTCTTTGTCTACAACTTTAATTAAGCAACATGAGGTGATATATGCGCATATTCTCAGTAGTCAACACATTACCATTTGAGTTCATGTTGGATAAAAAGCATAATGCCATTACTGTCTACCAGTTGTATCTCACTTCTTACCTTCATATTCTAATTGTTAGAGGTTTGTGTAAAGATGATAACATCTGGTTTATACTTTGCCTTCTTTACAATTCCATATAGGCCATTGTTATGCTCTACGCTTAACATACGCCAGGATTTTGTATTTTCTGGAAGGACCACAATCATTAAAGAGGTTTTGTTTTTATCAATCAATTTTGCTGAGCATAATGTTTTTAAATCTGTTTTACCGTGTAGCATCATGCGACCTGAAACCAGCTGCCTTTGGTGATGATTTCCAGGAGTTAATCATTACTGCTATAAAGCTGATAAATGGGAACCGAATTGAACATCTGGACCTTGTTGCTGTCTAAGAACATCATTTTAAATCCAAAAGAAAGACCTCTGTTAACTGAATACAATTTATCTTACAGCATTTGGAATCCAGCATCTGCACCCGGCGGCACACCGTATCTAACTCAATACACTTGTTTTTGGATATTCACGTTCCATATTTTATATATCTCGAAGCGTTAATATGTAGATAGTCATGTTTAGGGCATGCTGTGTTGTGTGTTAATGCCACTTATTATTTCTTTTTCCTAACCCTTTAATAGTCAAGAATATCAGGAAAATAGGAGTTCTCCATTAGAAAATGTTCATGTGCATGCTACGAGATATTTTTTTGATATTCACATTCCGTATTTTAACGAGAAATGTGTTGCTAGTTTATCAATATTCGTCAGCACCACATGATTGCACTATTTGACATAATCGGTATCAAGCCAGATAACTCGAATACAGTTCTTCTTCTCCTGAATCCTCTTCATCCAGGTCTCCTTTCTTCATTACGCAAACATGGGATTGCGTCAAAATATTTGATTCATGTTATTCAACCAGCGTCACTGATACTAAGCAATATATTCCTTGCCATACTCGATCTTCGGAGAATCGCTCAAGCCTTCAACGAGGGCATTCTTACTCCAATTTTGAAGAAAGCTGGTAAATGTAAGAAGCTACCAGATAACTATAGAGGTATAATGATTTGCTCAACTGTCGGTAAACTCCTTGCGATTATCCTTTTCAACGGAATGACATCCTTTCTAGATCGTGCTCAAAGTCAACTACAGCAGGGATTTACAGAGATGGCTAGTTATCGTCATACTGCAGCTGCTATCTCCGAGACGATCACAGAAGTTGAAGACATTGGTGATGATGTGCTCTTCATAACCTTGGATGTCCAGAAGGCCTTTGATGAAGTCTGGCATGACGGTCTCCTCGTGGAGTTATATAAGCTAGAGATCCCACTCCAGATGTTGTGCCTGTTCGATGATTGGTACAGAGGTTTGAGCGGTCAAGTCAAGTGTGAAGGCGCACTATGCATGCCCTTTAATATTCTTCAAGGCACAGACCAGGGAAGCGCATTCTTTCCAAGCAACTACAAGACATTCAATATCTTCTCCTTGCAATTGAGAATGCCGGAGTCGGGGCTCACATTGGCGACATATGCGTATCAACACCAACATGTGCAGCTGATGTGGCAATTATGGCAATACTTCACCATTCATATGCTCAGGATGTTCTGACAGCTACACAGAACTTTGCCGCCTCAAGACGGTGTACACTAGGAATGAAGAAGACTAATTCCATCATATATCCGGCTAATAGCACTTTCACAGAGACACCTGGCGTCTGATATATGAATCAGGAATTGACACTATCAAAAGAGGCCACCACCTTGGATTTCTGATGAGTGCTTCTGGTAAACTTAATCAACGTGGAGTTGAAAACAACATTGCCTTGGCCCAGGGAGCTGCCTATAGTCTCTTTGGAGCGGGCTTCCATTGAAAAAAATGGACTGCACCCTGTCGTGAATCGAAAGATATATTCTATGTTCATCCTTCCACGCCTTACTCATGGAGCAGAGCTATGGAAGTTAACTGATAAAGAAATAGAACCAATGGAAATGTGTGCAAGATCCCCTTTGCGCCAACTACATAACCGTGCTACCAGTACACCTAATCCAGCAGTGTATAGTTTACTCAGTACGTTTCCAGTAGTGACCGAGATTCACAAGAAAGCTTTTATCCTGCTAAGAGCCTTGGTCGCTGACCCATCACATCGTGAATATGCCATCGTGATAAGACACCTTGCTATGAAATCCATGACCAGCAATACATGACCCTCCTATGTTCAGATGCTACTCCTGCAATACCAGCTGCCTTCAGCCCACAACGTTGGTGCAAGTACCTATAAAAACAGCATGGAAGCATAGAGTTCATGAGGCAGTCTGCAAGTTCTGGAAGAGCAAGCTGTGACATGCCGCATCATCCATGTCTTCACCACGATTCATGTCAACTGAAATGTTTGAACTGCAAGGCATTCCTGCTCCTCTATGGTGTGAATCTATGGAGACCCTGCATGAAACTGAGAAGGCAACCATTAAGGCAAAACCTCTAACCAGTACATATCAACTCCAGACTGTACTCGCGACACGTGATAGACGAGACCAAGTCAAAGCAACGTGTCAACTTTGCATCTCAAGTCAAGAAGATATGGCTCATTTCCTTATATCACGCACAGCCCAATCTGCAACTCGTCAGCCCCACATGCTTGCACTATTTGACATAATCGGTATTAAGCCAGATAACTCGACTACAGTTCTTCTTCTCCTGAATCCTCTCCATCCAGGGCTGCCTTCTTCATTATATGTGAACACATATACTGTCTCATGAATAGAACAGATTAGCAACGATTGGATATTTGCCTGCCACACAGAGAGGATATGTATATTGCTTACATTGGCATGCCACTACATTACTTCATGTTCGTACTCACTGTATACATTTATTCGCTCTCGCTGATTTTTTTTACATATTGATGAACTTTAATTAACTATTACGTACTGCATATTTTTGACAATATATTCACTGTATACATCTATTCGCTCTCACTGATTTACATATTCGTGAACTTTCATTAACGGTTACAATATTATGGACCTCGGCGGTTACGTATTATGTGGTTTTGACAATATATTGGTTATCTGCGCATATGCTGTGTCCAGGGAAAATTACTCCAGAAGGAGGTACCTCATGAATTGGGGGAACGTGCATGTAAAAGAAGAAGATGATTGTGTTTTTAATTTTCTCACTGGAATGCCTGGTTCGGTTATTGATCAAGGTAGTCCAGTGGTGAACTTTCAAAAATGGTTTTCCTTTGGACTATAAATGGGTATTAAAAATCCACCTGGGCCGATCATTATTGAGTTAATATAAATAAAATTGTATTATTTGTGGTATGGTAAAAATAGTAGGTTAGCTAAGCATCTTAACACGCTGGACGAGGAAGCTGTTGGCCATGCTGAATATGAGAAGTGTGGTCTGTGATGGGCCATACCATAGCTAACAACGGGGTCACCATGCTCGCTAAGTATATTGAAAAATTGAATACACAGGGATATATGTTGACCAATATAGAACAAAAATGTATGAGGTAAGAATGATGCATGATATAAAGATGGATGCTTGGACACATGCAAATGCTGGCTAGTTTAAGCTCACGATTATATATTTATATTCACTCTAATTCTGTTTCCTGACAATGCATACCAGTATATGTATCAGATGAATGTTTCTATTTCTAAAGCTGATGGGGTAGTCCAGTTGTACCAAGATATCTCTCACTTCTGTTCAATAGTGAACACTCTCGCAAACAATTCACATAGTCACAACGTGGCATGTGCAAGCTTATTACATGGATCTTAAGTCCAAGGTCCAGTTCTGCCCAGTGCTAGGCAATATCATGGGGCCGTAATTCATATTGAATACTGCTAAATGTAATAATTTTTAAAGGAGTACTAATTCTCATTCCATTTGAATGACAGATCTTTGCCTGTGGGCTGTGGGAACCAAGATTTTACCTCCCAAATATACACCTGTGCAAAAGTTAAGCACCAGCAAAAACAATAGAACGTAGAAACATGATGGTACAACTAGGCTGCCATACTTTTTGTCCCCGCGTTAGCTGACATAATTCCAAGTACAAAATGCACATGCATGCATGACTTCACACCGCTTGATGTCCGTGCGTGGCGCGTGGCGGGAAACAGCACACGTGTTCAGTTATGTAAAAGTCCAGTTTGAGGTGTAGAACATTACATACAGATTTAGGCGACAAGATTAGGAATTTTGTGTTCATGACCGTGGTTTATTTGTACAGAGAGAATTAGCTCTTGATTGTGAACCGCTATGGCAAGACGAAGGTTAAGTGATCGTGTGAAATGGCAAATCATAGGCATGCATACCACTGGTATGTCATGCAGAGAGATTGGCAGACAGCTGAACATTAACCATACTGTAATCAGTCGTTTGATTGCAAAACATGGGCAAACTAACGAGGTGAAGGACAGGCCTAGATCTGGAAGACCGAAGAAGACTACTGCCCGTGATGATCGAGCCCTAGTACGCCTTGTTAGGAGATCTCCATTCACCAACAACAGAGTGCTCAGCCAGCAATGGGAAACGCGCAATAGAGTGTCAATGTCTACCGTCAAAAGGAGACTGTATGCTGCTGGCATGAAAGCTAGGAGACCTGTCAGACGTCCTCTCCTCACTGCACACCACAAAGAGGAGCGTCTGAGGTAGTGCAAGGAAAGAAGACAGTGGAACATGAGATCCTGGAGACGGGTACACTGGTCCGATGAAAGTCGGTTTCCTGCTTCATGCCACAGATGGTCGAACTCGTGTATGGAGGTCCAGACGCACGGCGTACGACCAACGTAACATCATGGAAGAAGTTCCATTTGGTGGAGGTTCCGTTATGATATTGGGGTGCATCTCATTTGATTGTAAGCTGGATCTGTTGACTGTACCTGGAACACTAAATGGACAAAGATATCAAGATTCCATACTGGATAGAGTTGTGGTCCCTCATTTTGTAAATCATGCACCTGGAACCCACCCTATATTCATGGATGACAACGCCCGACCACATCGTGCTAGAGCTGTGCATGAATACCTCCGCCAGAATGCCATCGAAACCCTACCATGGCCAGCAAGGAGCCCTGACATGAACCATATTGAGCATATCTGGGACATTCTGGGAAACATGGTGAGAAGGAGGGATCCTCCTGTGCAGAACCTACAGGAATTAACAGACGCACTCCATCTTGAATGGCAACGAATACCACAATGGCGTATCAGTCGGTTGGTGACCAGCATGAGACGTCGTGTCCAGGCCGTCATCCAGGCACAAGGTGGATATACCCGGTATTAATAATGGCAGTCTCAAACTCGTGAATAGATGTTAAACTTCGTTTTCAGACACCATTAATGACAATCTAGCCACGTGTGTCAACTGTAGGGCAATAGTTGTCAGTTGTGTCAACGTAACCATATTCAGGCCTCGTTTTCAAGTTCAAACAAAATCATACAGTGTTTACCCACCATCATAATCAGCATTCCTCTAGTTGCATTATTACCTCTTGCACTAAGATGGATGGGTACATGAATGTTTATGCTATTGCTTTCTTCATAGCACATGAATATACCCTCGCATGTGCGTAAAAATAGGGTGGTGCTTAACTTTTGCACAGGTGTACAGATAATGTAGGATGTAACATAAGAGCAGATAGAAAGCATTCCTTATAATATACTAACTATCGTATTGCAGATTTTGAAACCAATTCAACAGTAAGCTGAGTGTGCATCAGACAACAACAGCTTCCAGTCCAGCTAGTCTGAAAATATTCAATGCCCTACCTGATTTTACACCGCACTGCCAACTATAGAGTGCACCTATTTGATTAAGCATATATGGAGGCAGACCGTCTAGGTTTTTCTGAATGATTTAAAAGTAATTGTGGCTGCATTTATAGCTCAGATAAAGGTATACACATTCAGCTATAACATCAAATAACTGTCTTTGGTGGCACTATAACAATATAAATATACAATGCATGTTTAAATCTGGCACATTGTGTCACATTGAATCACCTGAAGAGCTATCATGAAATGAGTTTTCCTTTAAAGAATATGCTATCGACAGGCTGGAGCCAGTTCTTCAACAATCATTGCTTTCTAGTGCCTCTAATTACCGCATTTGTCTAAAGAATAAGGACATCGAGTAGAAATAGAACGATGCTTACACTGGGCTTTGCCTTCAATTATTATCAAACTTCGAAGTTATAATTGCCACATAGCCTTTGCCATGCCGTCAACATGGCAGATATATAGAGGATTTACATTTCCTATCAAATTTATCACGCAAGTCCAGTAAGCACGGTTGGGCCCAATGTACCCGAATACAGATTTTCATGTAATCACATGTTCTCGGTGCGTGTGCCTTTTCTATGAGTACATGTCCTAGTACTCAGCCTCAGTACATTGTCAATGTACTTGTACTTGTACTTGTGCATAACAATTATATGCATACTTTATACTTTTCATTCAAAATTACAATCACTAAATCTCAGAAAGGTGATGTGAAAACTAGTAAATTCTGGTTGAATATTTTAAAAATAAATTGACTTCCAGCCAAATTAATTTCAACATATTTAAAACCTTGACTGTTAACTTGTTTTAAAATTTAAATTCTTGAGGGCAATTGCTGTTGACATTCTAAAAGGGAATAAGATAACAAGTAAAGCAGCTTAACGGTTACACTGTTGACACCCTCTTTCTCTACCATTCAAAGCAGTCATACAGGTAAATTGTTACATATTTCTAGAATAATGTCTTCTTCTTCTTTTCGTTCGCTGATCATACCGCCAGTCCTGTAAGTGACTATCGACATGATCATAAGCGTTAAGAGCGCGGATCCATGGTTTATTAGAGTGCGCCGTGCGGCCTGGAACCTCCGTCTTCAGCACTCGAGGTTTCTGTCAGGGTTACCTCACCCTTACCTCCTTTAGTCGCCTCTTACGACACGCAGAGGATACGGAAGGTGTATTCTAAGCCCCAACTACAGGGCAAGCTAGAATAAGTTATCTGGAAACAATTATTGCAGGTTAAAGTAATGATACATTCCAGTAATCCATGTACTCTTTGTTAACAGCATTAACCTTGCCATCTCTGGTCATTTGTCCTTGAAAGATGCACATGCAGATGGAAAAAGTAGAACATTTACAATACAAGATCACAATCCCTATATGTCACCGAATACCTGGCTTGGGAAATTAAATTCCTCCTGATAAAACAATGCTCATGTATGATAGCTCTGACAATGAAATTCGGCACATACTACATAAAATATTTTAAGAATAACGTTCAAGGTTGAATATTTTGAAAATAATTCGGCTGGAAACGATTGCTGCCATAAGCAGTAATATGTGTCAGTCAAATTAATTTCAAATTATCCAACGGTATCACATCATTTATCTGAAGTAAATTATTTTTGATTTAACCCTTTAAATGATTGAAACGTTATATTATATAGTCATAATAATAGGAGAAATTATTTTATGATGCGTGTCCAAATCTTCCCACCAACTTCTGCATGTTGAGTTCTTCTTTACCATCTTGATAAATATTACTTTAAGGAGCTCATTCACAACTACATTCTCAGTCTAAGCAGACATCTACAGTCTACAAGCTGAACAGTTGATAGGCTATGAGAAGATCCTTTCGAAATCGGACCATAAAACCATAATGGCTCAGGATAAATTATTCGAATGAAGTGAAATCAGCTGGGGCACGATATTAGCTGTGTCTCAGTGAAAATATATGCTAACATAATACTAATGATGTTTGATATCACCCGACGTCATGAATTGGCTAAGAGTTATTGATATATCATGGCTAACTAAGCACAATTTTAAAATCAAAATTAATCACGATTCTTCACAATCTCTCATAAAAGCCAGCTTGCTTCAAGCAACACAAGGATAGGCTCTTTAGGTGTATCTGGAAATAACCAAGAGAACAAAAAGATTTTAAATCATAATTCTATACACTCAGTTTTCTTAAATGAATACATCAGTGACAGCATCAGGCATATTATATTGGCCAATATCCAGAGTCTAGCCTGTTTTCTTATTAATCACTTGATGTAGACATAGACAGAGCATGACCTAGAAACATTCAGGACGATTTATTCTGTTTATTTATTAATTTAATTATTTATATTTCCTCTCCATGAAAAGTCGCAAGACGTGAGGAGAATGGAAAATTTTTGACAGATGGATGAGCTAGCTAATCAAGCCATGACAGAATAAACATCTCTGATAGAATGTTGTCTGAATATGAATTATGGGACTAAAATCAATGTCTCTTTGTATTCCCCTTGTATATATGCACGTGCGCCACGTGCTGTTCGGTTTGAGAACAGTGCTGTTACCTTGTCGTAATATGTTGCAAACTATGATAGCAACACCTTTCAGGCGTAACTATTTCCAAAATACACGCCATGCCCTGCTTTTACAAGATAGAACAGACATATGCAACACTCTATTTGTGCCTGTCTATTAAATGTTATAACATTATTTCACACATACACATATCCGGTATACGAACAGTTGCATTGTGCAAATTATAATTGAATCAGGTCCTGGAATTGGATGGCAGACAAACACCCCACCGAGCAACCACCTCGGGCACGCTCATGATTCTTACTAGACACCACACCATGCAGTGCGAGTTTGTGGTGGGGAGGGGTGGCCTTGCGTATTCAGGAATCCATTAATGTTGTGGACCCTGGCGAGGAGTGAGTAACCCGGTTCCATTGTGTATGTAATATATGACTTCACCCACTCCAAGAAACCTTTGCATTGTAAGGTGCTAAGAAACTAATTTAGGATATATTAGTGGTGAAAGACAATATTTTAATTATTTTTGCTTAGCCTGGCAGTACCTCAATTTCGCAGTAAGCGTGCAAAACAGTTGACGCATAATTTGAAACTAATTTGTCAGGGAGCAAGTATTGCCTTGAGTAGCAGCAGCTTAATTGGTTTCAGAATATCCAACACAGTCTTTCTTAGGAAGTCAATGTACCGCATATGTCCGAGTGAGAGGATAACCCATGATCAATGGTTACATAAATTCACTGAAGAAAATGGGGTGCCCGGAGTTACGTGTCCCGTCCGCTTATATCCGCGCCAGCAGTATATAGAAATGACCAGGATTCACTAACGATCGCAGAAAAATAATATTCCTAAATCCTATACCATGCCGGCTACAATTTCTACATGAATACATTATGGACGCAGCTCAATAAATGTGTTTGTAGGTCTCCTCTTATACATATCCAGCGTTATCCTACTTTTTAAAATCAAAATCGGCAAATGCGGTAACACTCGCTTGTAGGCTACCCCATGGTATTTAATCATGTGATCATTGCCTGTATATGGGAATGATATTTCATATGGATTTGACTACTCCTGGAGTAGTGCAATAGTACTTACATATATCCTTGTTTGATAAGATACATGTAGCAATTGATATTTCAACACGCCAATTCACCTTTCCAGGGTTTGTACCCATCATATGACATCATAATCATCTACGCGGTGTGTAGAATGACATCATACTGGATGACGTCATGAATGATGTCGATAAGTACGTCACGAACGCATATTTGAAGACGGTCTATGCCTTGCTGTACAAATTGGTTGCTTTTACTATTTAATAAATATTCTGTTGAATATTTTGAAACTAATTTGACTAGGCGCTGTTGCTGCCATAGGCAGCAACAGCACCCAGTCAAATTAGTTACAAAATATTCAACAGCTTCCCTGTATAGTTTTCAGGAAATTGATAGCTAGGGCATTCGGGGATCGATCAATCCCAACACGGCGAGGTGTGGGTGGAGCTTAGCTAGTGATGGGCGGGGCATAGCTAAAATGGAAAGGTCCATTGTTCCGGAGCTTGTTCCTACTTCAGTATTTGGTTTCTTGAATAACTGACAACTGGTTTCCTACATCAACTAGCATTGCACTCCGCTGTTAATGCTCGCAAACATATTGATATAAATAATCCAACCTATTCTCTGTTGGCATATTGGTCTTTCCCAACTCGCAAAATGTTTAATAACAACACACATGGATATTGGGAAAGATGAAAATACAGTTAGCGTAAAATCGACGTGATTTGTCGGAAACCATGATGCAACGGAGACAGGGAACCCTGTCAGAAAGAGTCTTCATTGAATTGTCACACTGTTGCAAGTTCTTGGTTTATATGCCTATGTATCATCAAGCTCATGCACATAAGGCAGAGCAAAGAAGCGCATATTTGTATCTGTTGACACATTGTGGACTGCATTTTCTAGGCATCTACCATGCTATGGCCATTGCATCTGCCTTCTTCAGGGTACTGCGGAAAGTGGGAAATCTTAGATAATACAACTTGCTTCAAGACAATACAAATGCGTCGCGTGTTAGTTGGTATCACAATCACAGCGATGCACATCAGTCGGAAAATGGGATCAGATTGCCAAGAACGTGTTCGGATAGTATATCCTTTGTGAATGTTTCATATTGCTTAGTTTGCCTCTACCCAGGGATCATTCATTTGAGTGGTGAGAGAACACACACCGGTCTTTGTAGTTACGGTAGTCCTTTTTTAATATATGTCTTACGCTGGGACATTATGACTGGTTCGGACACTGTCACTGTTTCGTTTGCACAATTGGCCACAATCGACAGTTTGATATTCACGTCGAGGAGTGGGATCAACTATGCAAAGCTACAAGTGACCGTTCCTACCGCCAAACTCCAACACCCTGCCATCCCATGTTTTATTGGAAACATGTGATGTCAGTTCATAGTCACAAGCCTTGGTGACAGACAGGTCCACATGATCCGTGACAACACATTTACTATGCACAGTACATATTTACAGATTAAATACAATGTTATAATCGTGGACTGTAAATCTCAGATAATCCTCTTTAGTACATATACGTCTAGTGTGTATATAATTCTTAGTAGTGTATGTATGTCAATCGCGGTGTATGTCACAGTTGAGGTGATGTGTCTGAGTTCACGTGTGTGTTTATCCGTGGGCGTGGCTTGTTCATTTATTCATACATGTGATGTGACTGTCCTGTGCGTGCGTGGCTGCGGTCCTCTGTGTGCTCCTCTACGGGCGTTGTGTATATCCATTTCTGCCCTGGAGTGTGCTTTATCTATTCCGTGTCCTGGTATCCATGTGGTATAAGTCTGTTTATGCATCGTGCGGTTAGTCGTGTGTTCTTGTATGTGTCTTTGTGCGTGTGCTGAAACTCTCCTGTCCTATGTACCATAGTATCCCCTGCCTCCCATACGATACTCCCTATTCTGTGAAAAGATAAAACATAGAAACGGCATTACAATTCTTTAACATTTGGTAACTTTCATTGAATTCAGCACAAGCACGGTCTGCAAACATATTTAACCTAGAAATAGTGGAAACAACCTTTGTAACAATATTACTACATTAGTACTTCAAAGGAGAACGCCAGGCTCCATTATACTGCTTGATTTAGCATACATCTACACTGTGTAACGTTTTCAAAAGTATAATTGTAGCCGCTGTTATCAAATTTGAGATATAAATATTCTTTATCTTAAAATGTGCCAGCGTATCAAACTGTCTCTTCCTGACTGGAACATAGGACGTCATAGTTTGAATCTACCTGGCTGAAATTTATGGAGATATATAGCACCTTTTCACACATTTAATGGTCCTCAGATACCAATATCGCAGAAAATTCTTATACAGCAGTTATGATCTGTGCTCTACCCCAGAATTGTGTGTTGTATTCAAAACATATCTCGTGTTCGCCTCTAAGTAGTATGCACTATTATGAAATTCTCACATACTATCTAATAATAACCTGTTCCCCATCAAACTTCATTACTCGTTCATCCTTACTTATGCACTAATTCATTATTTCTAATCCATCCTTTGGTTTCATTCATCCTTTATTATGTATTGATCACTTGTCACCTATTTATCTGTTACTACTTATTCATTAATTCTTATTCATTTATTATTACTCCTTCATACTTTAATATTTATTCATAGTTTATTACTCAGTCGTAATTTATTATCCATTCACACTTTGTTATTCGTTCAACCTTTGTTACTGATTCATTTGTTATTACTCATTCATAGTTACGGTATTCATTCATAGTGTATTACTAATTCATACTTTATTACTCTGACGAAAGTGATATTTCTTGTCAAATGTTGTCTTAATAAGAGGAATTCACCTTTCCAGAGCACTCACCCATCATATGACGTCATAATGGACTGCGTGATATGTACACTGACATCACAATGAATGACGTCATGAATGACGTTGATAAGTACGCCACGAACGCACATTTGAAGACAGTCTATGCTTTGTTGTACAAATTGCTTGCTTTTACTATTTATTAAATATTCTGTTGAATATTTTGAAACTAATTTCACTGGGCGCTGTTGCTGTCATAGGCAGCAACAACACTCAGTCAAATTAGTTACAAAATATTCAACAGCTTCCATGTATAGCTTTCAGGAAATTGATAGCTAGGGCATTTGGGGATCGATCAATACCAACACGGCGAGGTGCAGGTGGAGCTTAGCTAGTGATGGGCGGGACATAGGTAAAAATGGAAAGCTCCATTATGGAAGAAGATGTAAACAAAGTTACAATTAATGTCAGATTTTGTATATTTGAAGATAATTGCATTTGGCTACATCGCTAATACGTGATGGTTTTCAGACTGACTTATATACTTGGCAATGACGATGCAAATTGGCATGATGCAGATAGAAAACTGATGTAACGCAATTGCTTGTCAGTAATTAAATCAACTCTTCAGATTTTAACTTTAAAATTAGATTAAAATGTTTTATCAGTGACATGCCTACAGTTAATAATCTATAAAGTAGATAAGTATATGTTGATGACAATGTTTGCTGCTGTTTTTCACACGCACCCATGGGCGCATCGGCCTCAAGAACGCACATATGAACGCACGCATACGCTTGACAAATGTCACGCCCAGACATAGCATTACGGAATACGCTCGAATGATGGGCACACCCAGTGACACGTGACAAACTAGAACGGACGCGCTGCTAACCTTAGGACAAATAATGGAAAAACATACGTTATAGTAGTAATCGCCACGCCCACAATGGAACAGCTAACTATTTGTAGGACAGGATACTTGATAAAAATAATTCAGGTAATTCGATGCTGTAGCATGTTGCTATACGATTTTATCAAATTATGCTAATTATTAATTAGTTAAATTAGTTAATTATACTCTTAGGGTACATTCACGTTCGCACATGCCATCACCGAATACACAAAACGTTGTTGACATCACGATAGAATCATATTTAAGAGTGGATGCATGTTAACGACCGACAGTTACGGACACCGACAGACTTCGAGAGCGGACTCGGACCGCTAGTAACAGCTAGTGAGTAGTGGGATTGTCAGCTATGTAGTTATCTGGCTGGCCATTTATAGCGAAGAACTTACGGTTAGCTTTCTTATGTTTTATTAGAATACTGTCTTAGAAATCGATTGGGGTTAAGTAGAATCTGCTTATAATAGATACCCGACACGTGACTAGAATTTGGAATTATATGCGTAAGCAATAGAATTAAGAAGGTTCAGTAAACGAGTAATCAATAGAATACAGCATTATGTCATCCATTCCATCTATCTCCGCTAGAAGGAAGATCCAGGCAAGAACAGCTCCCAGGCAAATTAGTTTCAAACTGTTCAACAGGTTACCTGAATAGTTACATTGAAACATAGATTATGTGAAGTTATGTTGCCAAGTTTCATGCCGATTCCAATACGCATAACGAGTACGCGGAGATTAGCTAGAAATGTTCTGTCACAGATAAACAACGATCCCTCATATTCATGGTGAGTTTATGTCGCTGATTTTATCAGCTTTATACAGCGCTCTTTCTCAAAACATGAACCAGGTGTTGATTCATTACTTTTCATGAAATATTACATGTGTGTAATGTGGTGTATATACGTATTCATTAGGAGGCCAAAGGAGGGTGTATTTTAAGAAACATAATTGTGTCCATTTATGAAATAATATACTGGCATACTAATACATAGTGCTTCTTATTCTCCTTAATGACATAGTGCTACCTTCAAGCAATACAGATTTATGGTGGCATTCAGATGAATTCCTTCGTCTGTCTCCAATATACAGATCAGTGAGTCGTTTGTCAAGTGTCAGCTGGGTTTATCATGCACCATTTCAACATTACACGGAAAAGGAAATGGAATGACAATTACGTAGAGATGGTATTGGCCTACCGGCTATGATAAAATGTATCTGGTATTATCTAGTATTAGATGGTGTCCATGCTATGCAAATAACCATGCCTTTTGAAGTGTCATCTGAAACTGAATAGTCTTTTTCGGATATTTTTTTAATAGGTTTTTTTCGTTTCAGTCGATCATTTGACCTGCGACTGAGCTATTATTTAATACCGAGCATTGGGCGCTTAGGAGCGAGTTGGACGCGCTGACCTCATTGCATTCACTATAGCTACCACTTCGGGCACTACGATGAACAGTTAATCGCTGTCCTAACCTATCGCAATTTAAACACGTTATTGGCTTGCATGGTGCTTGCATACATGATGGTGACAACGCCTGAGCCAGTACCAACTTCCGATCAAATGGACTGTTACCGTTGTATCTATGTCCTGCCCATTTCCAGCTAAGATCCACGCACACCTCGTTCATGTAGGACCCGATCCCTGAACTGCCTAATTATCAATTTCCAGAAAACTATACAGGTAAACAGCTGCTGCTGATTATTCTGAAACTAATTTGACTGGGTGATGTTTCTGCCTTTGGCAACAGTAGCACTCAGTTGAATTGGTTTCAAAGTATCCAACATAATTTTTATTAAATAGTAAAGACACAATTCGTACAACAACGCTTAGTCCGTCTTCAGTCTGTCTTCAGCTAAGCGTTCGTACTTATCTACGTCATTCATGATACCATGGTTTATGACGTCATCCTACACGCGACATATCTGATTATGACCTCATATGATGGACGGATAAACTGGAATCGTCCATTATGATGTCAGATAATAAGTGTTTCGATTAAAACGCTGGATACGTGAGTAACAGATCGGATCCTTCCAGTTTTTCTCTTGGTGATTTTCTATTCATCTTTAGTCAAATTTCCCCCTTGGACAATCACTGACGAATATTGCTGTATTGATGCCATATAACTTTTCGATCGCTAATTTGGTGTTTGGTCTGAACCTTTTAGAATCACCTCAGTTGAGCCGTACCCGGAAAATACAGTTTTAACCTTTTCACGTCGACGTCGGCCAGTGATCTTGAGGAATGTTCATTTGCAGCCCAAGAGAGAAGATATTTTAAAAAACCCACTTACCACTGGATTGGCAGGTTCGATTATTGAGCCAGCCAAACCAGTGGTAAATTTTTAAAGAAATTGTGGTTTCTTTGCCTGTAAATGGCCATTCAATAAGCAAATGTTTTGATTTTCTTTACAAAATTATGTACAGGCGCCATGAGAAATGCATTGATCCCTGTTTGTAGTGTCTGAGTTGAACTGCGGCTGGCACATTAGCCATATACATCTGAGTTTAGTATTGTTGTGGCAGGTCTATGCAATTACACACTTTGAATACCAAATACCATGCTATTGTATTTAAAAATGCAACTATATGGTTAGTCACATCAACAGAAAAGGCTCCTAGAAACTTATAATTGTCACACAGAAGAAAGCAGAAACATAAATTGATCTGAAAGAGCATCCAATAACATGTATTCTCCAATATACCACTTTTTATAACGTTTTTCCTAATGCGCATCCCTCGCATTCATTAGGCCAGGTGTCTGATTCCCTTAATGATCTGCAATACGAAATATAGTGTAGCTGGTATTGTTTCGAGTAAGAACTGTGGCGAGCACATATCCTTAATTTTTTACTCGAAAATTGTCACTGATTGCCGGGTATGGCACATTAACCTAAGCCCACGTGACAGAATACTCCTCGCAATTATGCCATGTTGTTTACCATGTCTTACTAAAGGAATGCTGGCCCTGGATCACGGGTATCAGGCTCTACATTCTTGGCCATATACTTTGAACAGAAAGTCCTGTGAAAAAATATGGTTCCACATAGACTGCTTTATAAATAGTGATGTCAATTAGTTGAGCTGACATTGACGTAGTATTATAAAGTATACCGACAATTCGTGGTCTTGCCTGTTTATATTTGAATGTAATCATTTTCCTTTCACTAGAAATAAACTGGTATAATGCGTAACAATAGTTTCTTGAACCAATCTTCGTTAGTTACCTGAGTTGTGACATCTTAGGCTTAGACATTCGCACTACACGTTCATTGCAACATAGATTGAGCGATGTGAGAGAGAAAAACAGATGGAGGGGGGGGGAGAGTGAGAGAGATAAAGAGAGAGCGAGAGAGAGAGAGAGAGAGAGAGAGAGAGAGAGAGAGAGAGAGAGAGAGCGAGAGAGAGAGAGAGGGAGAGAGAGAGGGAGAGAGAGACAGACAGACAGAGAGAGAGAGAGAGAGAGAGAGAGAGAGAGAGAGAGAGAGAGCTAGAGAGAGAGAGAGAGAGAGAGAGAGAGCGAGAGAGAGAGAGAGAGAGGGAGAGAGAGAGAGGGAGAGAGAGACAGAGAGAGAGAGAGAGAGCTAGAGAGGGAGAGAGAGAGAGAGAGAGAGAGAGAGACAGAGAGAGAGAGGGAGAGAGAGACAGAGAGAGAGAGAGTGAGAGAGAGATAGAGAGAGAGAGAGAGAGAGAGAGAGGGGGGCGAAGAGAGAGAGAGGGAGAGAGAGAGAGAGAGAGAGAGAGAGCGAGAGAGAGAGAGAGAGCGAGAGAGAGAGAGAGCGAGAGAGATAAGGCACGGGAATAAGAGAGTTGTGGACGTCTATGTAGATGACTTACTGTCAATATGTATTTAGCTTGACAAGCCCTCGGTCGACTTCTATTAATTGGTTTATTTAATCAACATGGCTGGAATAGTGGGAGAATGCGTTCATTTAGATGTGTAATATGGACAAATTGCCACGTATTTCCAAACTAAATGAAGCGAATGAGATTTCCAAGTATGGATAGAAAAGTCACGCTTTCTCCTGACAAGTTGACATGTGGGATTGAGAGACAAATGTCACATTTAGACTGTGTTCATGTCGACTCAATTGAGTATAATAGAAACGATGTATTGCTGCGTGCTATATGTGCAGTGATTATAAGGAACTGAGGGCCGAGGGCAGGATATCGCTTTGATTTAATTCTACATGATACTGGCCATATATAGCTCAAACAATCCAATTAGATAGAGAAAGTGTGCATCAGCTAAGATCTCGAACGTTCCACAACATGTATAGAGTTTTGAAAATTTCTTTCTAAACCCCACCACATGCTGAATCGAAGCTATATCTCAATCCGTTCATCAATAACGACAGAGTGGTGTTTTTTAATGACGGAGAACTTTTCTAAAACTTGACGTCGGGTGAATGGACTACCAGGCCCCACTATCGTTTCGACAGCTACATCTAGAATATCCCCAAGCTTTATCAGGTTTTTAATATAATTAAATGAGGAATCACGATTTAAAAATTCAAAGGTGGGATACCATTCTTAAACCTACGTGGGTGCGTGCGCGCGTGTGCACATGCATGCATAATTGCGTGCGTGCGTGCGTCTGAGACTGAGTGAGTGAGTGAGTGGGTGGGTGGCTGGGTGGGTGGGTGGGTGGGTGGGTGGGTGGGTGGGTGGGTGGGTGAGTGAGTGAGTGAGTGAGTGAGTGAGTGAGTGAGTGAGTGAGTGAGTGAGTGTGTAAGTGAGTGAGTGAGTGGGTGAGCGAGTGGGTGGGTGGGTGGGCAAGTGAGTGTGTAAGTGAGTGAGAGAGTGAGTGAGTGAGTGAGTGAGTGAGTGAGTGAGTGAGTGAGTGAGTGAGTGAGTGAGTGAGTGAGTGAGTGAGTGAGTGAGTGAGTGAGTGAGTGAGTGAGGTTTGGGTGGGTGGGTGGGTGGCTGGATGGGTGGCTGGGTGAGTGAGTGAGTGAGTGAATGAGAGAGTGTGTGGGATTGGTGGGTGGGTGGGTGAGTCAGTGGGTCAGTGGGTCAGTGAGTGAGTGAGTGAGTGGGTGGGTGGGTGGGTGGGTGGGTGGATGAGTGGATGGGTGAGTGAGTGGATGGGTGGGTGGGTGGGTGGGTGGGTGGGTGGGTGAGTGAGTGAGTGAGTGGGTGGGTGGGTGGGAGGCTGGATGGGTGGCTGGGTGAGTGAGTGAGTGAGTGAGTGAGAGAGTGAGAGAGTGAGTGAGTGAGTGAGTGAGTGAGTGAGTGAGTGAGTGAGTGAATGAGTGAGTGAGTGAGTGAGTGAGTGGGTGATTGAGTGAGTGAGTGAGTGAGTGAGTGAGTGAGTGAGTGAGTGAGTGAGTGAGTGTGTGAATGGGTGGGTGGGTGGGTTGGTGGCTGGGTGTGCGGGCGGGCGGGCTGGCGGGCGGGATCGCGGGCGGGTGGGCGGCTGAGTGGTGGGTGGTTGCTTGCGTGGGTGGGTGGCTGAGTGGGTGGGTTGGTGCGTTGGTGGGTTGGTAGGTTGGTGGGTTGGTGGGTGGGTGGGTGTGTGTGTGTGGGTGGGTGGGTGGGTGGGTGGGTGGTTTGGTGTGTGAGTGAGTGAGTGAGTGTGGGCGTGAGTGAGTGAGTGAGTGAGTGAGTGGGTGGGTGGGTGGATGGCTGGATGGGTGGCTGGGTGGCTGGGTGGGTGGCTGGGTGAGTGAGTGAGTGAGTGAGTGAGTGTGTGAGTGAGTGAGTGAGTGAGTGAGTGAGTGATTGAGTGAGTGAGTGAGTGAGTGAATGAGTCAGTGGGTGAGTGAGTGAGTGAATGAGTGCGCGCGTGTGTCCATGCATGCTTAATTGCGTGCGTGCGTGCGTGCGTGCGTGCGTGCGTGCGTCTGAGACTGAGTGAGTGAGCGAGTGAGTAGGTGGGTGGGTGGGTGGGTGGGTGGGTGGGTGGGTGTGTGGGTGGATGGGTGGGTGGGTGGGTGGGTGAATGAGTTAGTGAGTGAGTGAGTGAGTGAGTGTGTGAGTGAGTGAGTGAGTGGGTGAGTGAATGTGTGAGAGAGTGGGTGGGTGGGTGTGGGCGAGTGAGTGTGTAAGTGAGTGAGAGAGTGAGTGAGTGAGTGAGTGAGTGAGTGAGTGAGTGAGTGAGTGAGTGAGTGAGTGAGTGAGGTGAGCGGGTGGGTGGGTGGCTGGATGGGTGGCTGGGTGAGTGAGTGAGTGAGTGAGTGAAGGAGTGGGTGGGTGGGTGAGTGGGTGGGTGGGTGGGTGAGTGGGTGAGTGGGTGAGTGGGTGGGTGAGTGGGTGGGTGAGTGAGTGAGTGGGTGGGTGGGTGGGTGAGTGAGTGAGTGAGTGGGTGGGTTGGTGGCTGGATGGGTGGCTGGTGGTGAGTGAGTGAGTGAGTGAGTGAGTGAGTGAGTGAGTGAGTGAGTGAGTGAGTGAGTGAGTGAGTGAGTGAGTGAGTGAGTGAGTGAGTGAGTGAGTGAGTGAGTGAGTGAGTGAGTGAGTGAGTGAGTGGGTGAGTGGGTGGATTGGTGGGTGGGTGGTTGGGTGGGTGGGTGGGTGGGTGGGTGGGTGGGTGGGTGGGTGAGTGAGTGAGTGAGTGAGTGAGTGAGTGAGTGAGTGAGTGGGTGGGTGGGTGGGTGGCTTGGTGGGTTGGTGGTTGGGTGTGCGGGCGGGCGGACGGGCGGGCGGGCGGGCGGGTGGGTGGGCGGGCGGGCCGGTGGGCGGCTGGTCGGTGGGTGGGTGGTTGCTTGCGTGGTTGGGTGGGTGGGTGGGTGGTTTGGTGTGTGAGTGAGTGAGTGTGTGAGTAAGTGCGTGAGTGAGTGAGTGAGTGAGTGGGTGGGTGGGTGGATGGCTGGATGGGTGGCTGGGTGGCTGGGTGTGTGGCTGGGTGAGTGAGTGAGTGAGTGAGTGATTGAGTGATTGAGTGATTGAGTGATTGAGTGAGTGAGTGAGTGAGTGAGTGGGTGAGTGAGTGAGTGAGTGAGTGAGTGAGTGAGTGAATGAGTGAGTAGGTGAGTCAGTGGGTGATTGAGTGAGTGAGTGAGTGAATTAGTGAGTGAGTGAGTGAGTGAGTGAGTGAGTGAGTGAGTGAGTGAGTGAGCGAGCGAGCGAGTGAGCGGGCGGGCGAGCGAGCGAGCGAGCGAGCGACTGAGTGACTGGGTGGGTGGGTGGGTGGGTGTGTGGGTGGGTGGGTCGGTGGGTGGGTGGGTGGGTGGGTGGGTCGGTGGGTGGGTGAGTGAGTGAGTGAGTGAGTGAGTGAGTGCGTGAGTGAGTGAGTGAGTGAGTGAGTGAGTGAGTGAGTGAGTGAGTCAGTGAGTCAGTGAGTCAGTGAGTCAGTGAGTGAGTGAGTGAGTGGGTGGGTGGGTGGGTGGGTGGGTGGGTGGGTGAGTGAGTTAGTGAGTGAGTGAGTGGGTGGGTGGATGGGTGGGTGGGTGGCTTGGTGGGTTGGTGGTTCGGTGTGCGGGCGGGCGGACGGGCGGGCGGGCGGGCGGGTGGGTGGGCGGGCGGGCGGGTGGGCGGCTGGGTGGTGGGTGGGTGGTTGCTTGCGTGGTTGGGTGGGTGGGTGGGTGGTTTGGTGTGTGAGTGAGTGAGTGTGTGAGTAAGTGCGTGAGTGAGTGAGTGAGTGAGTGAGTGAGTGGGTGGGTGGGTGGATGGCTGGATGGGTGGCTGAGTGTGTGGCTGGGTGAGTGAGTGAGTGAGTGAGTGATTGAGTGATTGAGTGAGTAGGTGAGTCAGTGGGTGATTGAGTGAGTGAGTGAATGAGTGAGTGAGTGAGTGAGTGAGTGAGTGAGTGAGTGAGTGAGTGAATGAGTGAGTGAGTGAGTGAGTGAGTGAGTGAGTGAGTGAGCGAGCGAGCGAGCGAATGAGTGAGTGAGTGAGTGAGTGAGCGAGCGAGCGAGCGGGCGGGCGGGCGGACGTGCGAGCGAGCGATCGAGCGACTGAGTGACTGGGTAGGTGGGTGTGTGGGTGGGTGGGTCGGTGGGTGAGTGAGTGAGTGAGTGAGCGAGCGAGCGGGCGGGCGGGCGGGCGAGCGAGCGAGCGAGCGAGCGACTGAGTGACTGGGTGGGTGGGTGTGTGTGTGGGTGGGTGAGTGAGTGAGTGAGTGAGTGAGTGAGTGAGTGAGTGAGTGAGTGAGTGAGTGAGTGAGTGAGTGAGTGAGTGAGCGAGTGAGTGAGCGGGCGAACGATCGAGCGAGCGAGCGACTGAGTGACTCGGTGGGTGGGTGTGTGGGTGGGTGGGTGGGTGGGTGGGTCGGTGAGTGAGTGAGTGAGTGAGTGAGTGAGTGAGTGAGTGAATGAGTGAGTGAGTGAGTGAGTGAGTGAGTGAGTGAGTGAGTGAGTGAGTGCGTGAGTGAGTGAGTGAGTGAGTGAGTGAGCGAATGGGTGGGTGGGTGGGTGGGTGGGTGTGCGGGGGCGGGTGGGTGGGTTGTTGGCTTGGTGGGTGGGTGGGTGTGTGTGCGGCCGGGCGGGTGGGCGGGCGGGCGGGTGGGTGGCTGGTGGGTGGGTGGGTCGGTGCTTGCGTGGGTGGCTGGCTGAGTGATTGAGTGAGTGAGTAACACACGTGCATGC
>CM067371.1:16005677-16202555 GCA_034401795.1 Chaetoderma sp. LZ-2023a
ACGACACGACGATGTTTTAAAAAAAAAATTCAGTTTCTACCTTTAAGTCATGTGATTTACTGATCTGAAAAACTTTGGAATGCGTTAAGAACATGCAATAGTATATTGCTATGCTCTGCTGCGATTAATGGTTAGTGTAAATATTTCAATCCTAAGATTTCATAATTCGCTTTGATGTATCCATAGAGTTAAGTAGCAAAACAATCTCCAACAGTTTCTGGTCAAATAAGTTTCAGATGTGTAATATACTTAAACACGTGTCTTGCATGTACTATTGATATCATTAGAAAAGTAGACCTTCTTTACTTACCACTTTCCGCTGAGAATACTATTACTATGGGCTGTATGGTGTTGTCAATGTTTTTCTACTTCTACCTTGTATTGATAAAAATATGTTTCAAATGATATGGTTTACTGTTGGTATCACTAATCATGTGACTATATAAGTAAGCGTAGTCAGTTTCAGCTGACATTTCAGAAAAATGGTTATGTGCATACCATGGACAAAATCTAATAAGAGGTAATGATTGATTCATTTCCACATCGCCGACGGGCCAATACCATCTATAGGCAAATTGCCATTGCATTTCCTGCTCCGTGTCATACTGAAATGGTGTGTAATAAGATCAGCTGACACTTGACAGGCGAATAAGTGAGCCTTCTATTTGAGGCGGCCAAAGGAATCGATCTGAAATCAGCCATACACCTGGATGGCTTAAAGGCAAGAATAAGCAAAAATAAACTCCAAACTATAATCTCGCTTTTTAGCAGAGCAATTATGTGAAAGCGAATGTGTCTTTTCCGAGACCAGCTCACACGAAGCATCTCCGGAAATGTTCATACTAAGCACCCGAAAGTGGCAGTAAATTGCATCGTCATATCCCGATACAATGTTCCGTGATCGCCAGAGGGCGGGGATCTACGAAAGATGAACAAGAAAATTTCCAGACAAATTCTCCTCTAACTGTAATCAGTACAGATAAGATTGCACACTTTTGAAATCTTCTCCATCTCCATCTCCTTACCACAATTTGGATGGGATCTACTTTCCTTTAACAAATCCATCTTCTTTTTTATTTGAGTAGAATTTCTTCATCATGTGCAATAAGACCATGTAATTGTTCCACTTCTAGCAACATGCAACATAGGCATACGTATAACGAATGTAATGTACTATGGTGATCTGGCTACTCGTATTTCAAGGCTATGTACCAATAATAGCTCAAAGTCACTCTGATGTTAATATCAGCACTATTCCATCCAGTGCATCATCAGCAGAAAATATAATAAAATCAGATCTCGGCCGTGCTGTTTGGTTTCAGTCTACACTTCAGAAGGCATGGATATGTGGCCAGCATGGGCAACATCTAATACGAGCTAATGATTAGTACACATTATCATCGCCTACCTTTTGAAATGAATACCATTTAGATGTAAATTTCAATTCCATTTCCTTTTGAGTATCATGTTGAAATAGTGCATGAAAAACATCTACCACTTTCAATTAGACTGCGTGGGACATTCTTTTTTAGCCAAACATAGGAATCAATATCGGTAAAAACTTAGCCATAAATCGCATTACGCTCAGACAGCAATGCGTCGATAATCTGAATAAAATCTCCAAATGACGATAATAGTATTGGCATTGGAGGTGATATTGTGGCTCTGAGTGTAGCTTCTGGCATTGCATTGTTCGCAGATTATTAAGACTTATGTTAGTATAACATGATTCTAGATTGAGATCATTAAGATGAAACTAGCTGATTTCAGAGAGGCTTTTGAAGCATTGTCAATAATTAATACAGGTATTCCTAACAATGCACACTCAGTGTATCACATTCTGATTGCAGGTATAAATTGTTCTAGGTATAAATTGTTTTAAGCGCATGGGATATTTCTTGAAACATGATCATCGAACATGGTGTTTCGAGAAGTGATGCTGTGTACAAAAGATACAGAGAGCACCAGCATGGAATTAAGCACTCCATGTCACATGATATGTGGGTAACACAATGATGAACCTGAATCACTTTCATTTAGTAACATGATCTGTGCCACCTATTGTACACATGAGGCAGTTGCTGGATCAACTGTTGAAATCCGCATACAATACACGTACTACGAATTCAAATCTAGTGCATACGATGATAATAATTAAATTTAAAGATTAAACTCCATTACCAAGTCGGCCAATGGCACGATGTCTTTAGCAACAACACCTTTCATTTCACTTATTGTTTTAAAATGCTGATTATGCGCCTTTGTTCATGGCAGTGAACATGTCACATGCCAAATTCAAGTTGCTAATTATTTTTAACATCTAATATTTCAATCTAAATAGGTACAATTAGACTTTGCATTCAAATAATGTTATGTACATAAGAGCAATATTCCGGGGTAGGGCAATGGTCCTTCAGAACACGCATTTTCATCACATGATGCTGTTTGAATAACATTTTCACAGATGCGTGGGGTCAAAATATCGGCTGCCCGTGTACCAGAATGGTGAATGAATCACATTATGTTATTAACTTATACCACACAGTTAATACCTGTTTTAGTTGAATGAACGTATGAGCCACCTGCCAGCCTTAGTCCCATATGTTACATTGGTACAGTGTATTCATGGCAGTGTGATTGATGGTTAATCATTTTAATGCTACAGAACGCGCCGATGCTCAATAGTGTCATTACAACAGCTGAGAAGCACACGAAAATGTATCGTGTAACTCTGTTATTTAGAGTGTGAGCCCAGGAGCAAGGAGATATATGAAACTGAGAAGCTAACAAAGCAAACATGTAAACATATGCATATACTATAGTATGACTTGTTTTTACCATGATCGATGCTTTCACTCAAGATATTTATATTCAGTAGTTAATGCTCTTTTGCGTATTTAAAACAGAGAGATAAGGTTATTATATAATAATTCTAGCTTCCACCATCATGTTGGTGGCGATGCAGAGTCACAACATATGGAAGTTGTCTTAGCTGTGATTATCGCTATGAAATTGAGCTGCCTCAGCTATGACCATGCATTCACACATGGTTATATAAAGGTAATTATTTGTATTTAATTACTGATATGTTAGTGAAAAGGTATATATATAAATATAACATCGCTTTTAGATTATCAACGTTGATCACTGGATTAACGTGAGCTGTAAAATGCTGGCTGGGATTTTTGGCAGTTACCGATTCTTGTAGCAATCCTGCCCACGCCTTCAGCTGTCAAATTACCTTAGTCTTCGTATCCTCGACTGACTACCTGGTCATTAGAGTTTAAATAATGGTTCTGAACCCTAAATGGCTTGCCACGTTGTGTCATATTTCTGTGAGGCCAGCTAGAAGATTTGTTTAAAACCACAGAACAGCATCGCTGTAGCGTTCGATATCCACTTGCGAATGCGTGATCTTTATCCTGTGACTCACTCCCAAGATCTAAATATAGCAAACTAATTTATCATTCCTAACACTGACAATGAGATGTATAGATTTAATCGACTGACTAATACGACTGGACGGCACATTCTTAGCTGCAAACTCAGTGTGATTAGCTATCAATTATATTAGCAGTGTTGGTCTGTGATTAGTTGAAACAATAATTGCCAATACTAGCGACAATTGACAATCTCCTCTTCTGGCTTAAATATGTTAAACGCAGAGCAGCTCGACTAGTTGTTGCTCATTATCGTTCAATCCCATGTATGTCTCTGTAATAGATTTAGATCGATCGAAATCCTAAATTTAATGTCATATGAAGATAACTCTAATGCCAGAACGCGGCCAAACTGAGACGTTGGGCCATCGCAAGAGGCTTCAATTATATGTCACATCTTACGGCGTATTGGATAAATAAATCACCATATATTCATGTCATTGTTACGGATTAATTTACAAATGAAATACCAATTCAGTCTAAATTATTGTGAAAACAGTCGCTAGAAATATTGCTTACAGAGGCGAAGGCATATTTATATAATTTCAGAATGATTTGATAGAACACTGTTATTAGATTTTAAAGCTGTCAAAGTCGGATATGGTAATATGTCTGATACCATATATGGTAATATTTCTGAGATCGAGGATTGAAGACATATTCTTAGACGTATGCAATGTTATATCATGCAACTTCATATTCCTCTTTCAAATTTGAATGGTTACATTTTAGTGAAACATAACATGATTAATTATTCATGTACGGCAATGTACACATATTGACTACATCCATCTAACAGATGCTGGTCAGTCATCTTGAAAAGAAGGAAAATAAATCAATTCTAACTGATAAGATGATGATTGGCCGCTACCGGAGGTAAATTGGTTGATGTAGCTGCGCCTATGTTTGCCTCTTGTGGTGAACGATGAGGTAGTCATGATGGCAGCGACGAATATTTCTTGGCACCACCGGATATGTCTAATACTATCCAATCTGACTCTTCTAAGAGAGATATCCTGCACTTTGACAATGGTATTCATACACGCCTGTTATTAAACTGATATTACAATAGAAATTTAAAGAAGAATTGCCAATGAAATAATAATTGTTACAACATATACGATGTCTTCATTATTCTAAGTCTATTATTCAAAGGTTCTGACCAACAACAATGACAACGTGAAAATTTCTTACAGATGGCGCAAACACTGTACCACAGGCGATGAAGATGTTATTTCCGCTCTTTCGAACGAGATAACAGTTTATATATCAATACTAATTACAGATAAAAGATAATCTTAGAGCTAGTCCAGCTATCTCGCAGCAACTCTCAACTTCCTGTATAAATACACAATCAGAACATGTATGTGACTTTAATTATTTTACAAATAGCCCAGCACCTGCCGTGACGCGATATTGACCAATCCGATTTAACCTTATAGATAACCTATATAATGTCGGACCCTGTGACGAAGAGGGAATCCCCAATGTTGTCCAACAATAAGTGACAGATCAGTGGTATCTAGTATCGGTAACTGGGCTTCTGAATGTTTACTACCGGCAAATATGTTTTGACAAGCTCAACCATTCAGAATACCGTGCATACTTTCGTTCGTATTGTTACCGTTAACTCTTATATCATTCAAGTGCATTCTGTTTCACAAGGCATTTCTCACATTCTCAAGGTGATTTACTATACGGCTACCATGCCTCTATCAGAGTTAATAAGCATGCGCGTCTGACTAACCTTGCAGGTGATGACTTGTAATATCACAGCAAAATTCTCACAACCCTGAAGAAATAATTTCCAAGGTGTTAGTAACCTGGTCAATTTAAAGTGAATAGTCTGATTCGCAATAGCTATAAATGAAATATCAATATGGTTGGATAGCAATCAATTAAGCTATCATCCTTGCCCTTTGCTGGCTATGGATTCAGTGTTCATTTTCTTTATGTGATATGCTTTCATTTCTTACAGGACCACATTCCGTACCATCGATTCATATTGAGTTTATTATGAGAACAAATACATTTATGCGATGTATCTGGTTTGGCTATCGTCAAAGTGGTTCCCAAAACTAGATGATTTAAAAGACCATTTCATTCATTTTTATTTTGCTAGTAAATGTCAGTCTCTAAAAAATACTAGTTCGAAGGTACATAGGCCAGATCCAAAAGTTATGACGATTACATATACACTGATACCTCTAATGACCGTTCAGTATTGCTGCATTGACACATCAAAACTGTGATCTGGAAACCAGCCAAAACTGGTGTCTACAGTGGTGTTGAGGAATGTCGATTTGCAGGCCAAGAGAAGACTATTTTTTAATTCACTATTAGAATGACGATTCGAGCCGGTCATTCAAGTGGTAAAATTTCAAAAAATAGTCTACTCCTGGTCTGCAAACAGACATTTAATAAGCAAATATCTTCTTCACCAAATTTAGTGATTAAATGGATAAATAATATTGGAAAACATAGGCATCGTGTCAGCATGACTGTATACATAGTATACCTTATCCTGATATCGGAATTTCTATTGACAAGCACATTATGTACGGATTACATTCATCCATAACTAGGATGCAGGTTGTTAGTTAAAGATGCAAATGTCATCCCATAAGTCAAGGTTCTAGTCACTTTGGAGTACAACAACAACCACAACAACAACAACAACAACAACAACAACAACAGCGGTTGTTACAATTTACACTTCGATGCACAAGCTTCGACCTCCAGCGAAACACAGCCAGCATATACAAAGTGTACACTCCCCTGTGGCATCATGTGTAAGTCGAAATGCTGCAGAATCTAGTATTAAAAGGTTGGTATAAAGGATATAGTGATATAAATATCATAGTCATTATCGTCGCCAGCAATCGCAGTATAGCTAAGAGGCTATACTCATGTTTTCTAGCATACATGACTACCTGCTGATGATGGCTAGATGCAATTGAAACTCATCTCTTTAGACATGGATAATTAGCTAGCACAAGATGGCGGGCACACTATTTTTTTGTGCAATTCCCTATTGAATGTAATTGTACGTATCCCCTTGATAATTTCATCAAATGTGCAATTGTGCTGCGAGGTTGGCGAACACTATCCTCTGAATCTGCCTGTGCAAGCAATGCCTCGTGTTCTGCTGAAGGCAACAATTCGTTCTATATTGAGTATAGGTAGATGATGATTAGGGGCAATTGTCAAAAGGACAATCAATCAGTGTTGACCAAACCACATGGACAGCTATTGCATAGCATGCCACGTGATATTCTGATTGACTCTCTCATGATGTAATGTGTCCCATGTGCTCAATTGAACAATTGTTATTATTTTAAATGCACAACAATTGTGACGGTGGGGATTACACATTTCCTTTACAAGTTCTAGCTAGTAGCTGATGGAGATATAGCCAACTACAGTTTTATAAGTTAACGTATTGAAATCCAGAGTGTGTTCCTAATTTCCTCGTTGCTAACCAATCAGAATACAGCTAGCAAAGTATTGTCTCAATTGAGAGATTAATGCGTATGTATTTAATTCACCTTTACAAAGTAGCCATCCATCATTTGACCTTGCATGACGTCATAACCAGCTCAGCGCGTGTAGGATGACGTCACAATCATTACGTCACAAATGTTTCCACATGTCTTTGTAATACTTTGCTATTTAGTAAACATGATGTTGAATATTTTGAAACTAAATTGACTGGGCGCTCTTGCTGCCTTAAGCAGCAACAGCACCCAGTCAAATTGGTTTCAAAATATTCAACAGCTTACCTGTGTAGTTTTTGGAAATTGATAGTTAGGGTGTTCAGAGATCGATCGGTCCCAACACGAGCGAGGTGTGAGTGGAGATTAGCTAGAGATGGACGGGGCATAAATAAAACACCGAAAGATTCATTGCGCACGCAAGAATATCTAGTTATGTGTACTGTATTTATTAGAAGTTGTCCCGAACCTTAAGTGTACACCCTATTTGACAATCGCTCATTTATTCACGCAAAGGACCCCACATACAGACATAAGGGCACAATATTCCCGCACGTTTGGTCTTGAGGGATGCCATGATATATTTGCCTTTATATTGAGATAATTATGTTCTTGCTTCCGGTGGTATGTGATCAATACCTACTCATACATGGAGTTAGAAATATGTTATTGATGTAGCTACAGTCCCGTGTGCCCTGTGGCACCATTGTGTTTCATTCGGTTTGATGAGGGAAAACTCGCCTAAACATTCGGTTTAGACAGCAGCAGGTCTGAGCCACACAGTTTACGAAATGGTAATCAATTGATGAATCCAGGCTCGCAGTCAATCATATGACGTCATAATCAACTACGTGGCATATAGTTTGACGTCATAAAAAATTACGCCATGAAAGACTCGATTAAACGCGTAATAGGTTGTACGAATTTTATGTCTTTACTATCTACTAGGTATGCTGTTGAATATTTTAAAACTAATTTGATAGGCGATGTTGCTACAATACAGCTTACCTATGCAGGTTTTCCGAAAACTGAGATTCAGACAGTACACGGATTGGTGGAGCTGGGCTATAGATGGGCGCGGCAGAGGTAAAAATGATAGTTTTGTTTAGTGATATGAAGAATACAATCTAGCATATCAATAGTAAAGGCATAGACCACTGCCCATTCAGGGTCTTCATGGATATCAGTGTACTCAGTCCAGCTTTCTTTAGATCGGTACATAGTATACTTAGCATGTTTGTGCCACCGGTACAAATTAATCACGGGTACGCAAACACGTCATAAGTATGCTTTATTCAGATGCAGCATAATAAAACTGAGCAATTATGACTAAAACATATTCATATGAATAAAACGTATGCATATGAATACAACAGATGTATATGCTTCTACATCGTTTGCCAGATTAACCAATTGCCACCTTCTTTGTCCACCCACGGTTTTATTCTATAGCTCAATTTCTTTCTGAGCATAAGTTGATTGACCCAAACAAATCTTGTACCATGTCTATAAAATGTTACGGTGCATTTATGTTTAAATATAACTTTAATTACTTCCACCCCACAGTCACTTTCAGATAGAAGCCACAGGTGGGGTTAAAGATGTTTGGTTTGTGCTATGCCTCTTTTACATTGGCTGTTTTTGTTTCGCATTTTGAATGCCACTATTCTACTGACGTGGGTTATAAAAGTCATGTTCGAGTCGTCGTCTTTACAGGCTAGGCCTAAAGAAAAGCATCACGGAAAATGAATAGATTTGTTATTTATGCCTCTTTGCTATAAACAAAGACATGTCAATGTTTCGTATATAGTGGATTGTATATACAATAATAGACGGACATGCAACAACAACTATTGATGCGGGCACTCATCACTGACACTGTTGCAGGTCTGTTATCTTATCAAAGGATGCATAGAAAATGTTAAAAGAACAATAGATGTCTGTAGTTATTGACTCAGTATGGCACATTGTATTTTAAGTGTGTTCTGGCAATGGTGTATTTCATGAACTACTCCGATGATAATACTCTATCTATCTAATCAATACATATATTGTTTGTATTATCATGGATGGATCGGATCAGTCGCTCGAGTATTCTGACGTCATCATCATTTACGCCATTATTTAGATGGCGTCACGCTCATAATTGCCTTATAGTCTCTGAACAATGGACCTTTCCATTTTTAGCTATGCCCCGCCCATCACTAGCTAAGCTCCACCCACACCTCGTCATGTTTGGATTGATCAATCCCGAATGCCATAGCTATCAATTTCCTGAAAACTATACAGGGAAGCTGTTGAACATTTTGTAACTAATTAGACTGGGTGCTGTTGCTGCCATAGGCAGCAACAGCGGCAAGTCAAATTAGTTTCAAAATATTCAACATAATATTTATTAAATAGTAAAAGCTAACAATTTGTACAACAGCCCATAGACCGTCGTCAAATATACGTTTGTGACGTACTTATCGACATCATTCATGACGTCATTCATGTTGATGTCATTGCACAGATCACGCAGTTCATTATGATGTCATATGATGGGTGGTTACTCTGGAAAGGACAATTGACACGGGCTTAGTGTTCGCAATGGATATTTTAATGTACAGTAGTTGTTGAACTATTCAATAAGCATGTGCAATGAAATTAATCTCGATAATCTAAGTCTATATTCGATTCAAATACATAGCAACTATCTCCAAGTCGACGTGGCAGCATATAACCGTTTGCATGGATAAACAGATCTGTCAGTATTTTTACACACACACACACACGCACAGGCACACACACACACGTGCACGCACGCACGCACGCACGCACGCACGCACGCACGCACGAACTCACGCACGCACGCACGCACGCACGCGCCCACACACGCACCTACCTCTTATTAATGAACACTTAATTGTGTTGCAAATATGCGAGAGGTAATTAATTACACACACCCACCACACCCCCACCCATCCACCTCAATACCGACTTAATGACTCGCCATCCATTGACCTGAAAGTATATATTACAACATCAAATTAGTTGTATTAACCGAACACGTGAAGTTTGAGGCCCTAATCTATATTTTCAAACATGACCACATATTTTCTCAATTTATCCACTCTGGTAATAGTATGCCTCTTTCTATGTCTGCACCGTCATCATTGCATGCTGTTAGAGACTATTCTAATATCCCTCCAGACATTGCAGTGTAACGTGTATTATTACCTTATGCATATAAGCCATTAGCTACTGCGACTCTCCGTCATCCACATAATGGCCGTATTAGCCGTTGTATCCAGGGACGAACGTAGGACTGACGGGGCCCTCCGCAAAGCTTATGCAATTCTTACCAGATGTACTCGGAGCAGTCGTTAGGATCGCGAGAAAGCCGGGGTCCAGTTTCAAACACAATGCCGCTGGGGTTGAGGTGGGGTGAGGTCATCGTGTTGTAGGATTTGTCTATATCAGTCTTGAATTCCCAGAATCCCAATTTCAAGGGCTGTTGCTGCCTAATCAAAGACAAACAATTGCCCTTTCCAGTTTTAGCTATGGCCCGCCCATCTCTAGCTAAGCTCCATCCACACTTTGCAAGTGTTTGGATCTATCTATCCCTGAACTACCTGGCTATCACTTTCCAGAAAACTATACAGGTAAGCTATTGAATATTTGGAAACTAATTTGACTGGGTATTGTTTCAGCCCATGGCAACAACAGCGCCCAGTCAAATTTCTAAATATTCAACAACATGTTTATTAAATAGTAACTTGATACAATTCGTACAGCAATGCCTAATCCGTTGCACATTATGTGTTCAAGACGAACTTATCTACGTAATTCATGACGCCATTGATTTCAGCATACATGCCACGTAGTAGATAAGATTATGGTGATTTATGGATACACTTGAAAGGTGCAGTCCTACACTCGTAACGGAAGTTTCGATCTTCAGAACAGAGCCATATGTTATTATGATTGTGACGTCAGCTAACTAGTGACGCAATTGATTGTGATGTCAGCTACTTGAGTGACAGACAAGATCAGTTCATCTTTATAACAGGTTCAGTTTCATATGTATAGCATAGGTGGCGCCATTATAACTAATAGCGTCTTCTCAATATCGGGATCTTGAGACATGTAATTATCTAGGGTGGCACTCTATAGTTCCATGTGAATGACACATAATTATAATACACCAGCTATCATCATCCGGATAGCGCTATAGATATATAACATAATTAGCTGACAATTTGTCAAGACTTCCACAAATGATATCCTTAACACAATGTCTGTTCTTACATCTTAGATGTTATTTGGTTGCTTATTATAGATCTGAAAATGCTGACTATTGTTTATGTATATCATAATTTATCACTTGAATGCCTAATTTGAGATGACCTTATCATTTCTCTCCATACTCATGGTGCATAATGCATATTCAGTGTGGTGGTAGAAAACAACTGTTAACACAATTCCTCGTAAAGTAGTACAATGGTAGCGGTTACAGCTATATCGAAAGTCGACATTACATTGATTGTGATTGACAATCTGATCATCAAATCATCCTAGCGGTTCATGCCCTAACAGGATGACCTATGTTTTGACAAATAGAGATCCCTGCGGATATAGTCTCAAGGCTAAACCGTAAAGCTTAACTGATCACTGTAACGGTAGTACAAGAATTGTGTGTAAGATTCACTGATAGGCAATACCCTAGATTAACGATCTTTGAACATGCAAAATCCAAAATTATTATCATACTGATCAGAATACTGACAGAGGATAATTTGACTGAAATGCGAATATCCATCAGTTGAACAAGAAGTCTAATTAAAAACCGTTATCCACCCCGCCCCCACCCCCAACCCATGAACTGATCTGACAATACATTCTGATTGATTAATTGATAAATATAGCATAGATTTTCTTTAAGAATAAGGTTCCCACGCCAAATCTGCATAAACTCCTGGAAATACACGAAAGCATATTGAGGTCATATCAACAACATCCAACTACAATGCCACTTACTGGCTAGCTATGTCCGTTTATGAAATACAACCCAGATTGGTTTAATTAATGTGCAAGTGTTGTGTGCTTTTTGATGATATGGTCCTCGGGGCGTATTCTGGAGAATCACCACGGGAACCTCGGGAATTCATATGCACTGAGAGGCATATTATGAATTTGGTTATATCACTGTAACCACTTGAACCAGAACCAGAAATACGAAAAACACCCAATGATGTAATGTTTTAATACATATTATGTTTGATATTTTGAAGTTCATTTGACTTGCAACAGCCTCGATTAGTTTCAAAATATTAAACAGCCTACCTCTTTGGTTGGCGTAAAATTGTGATTCTGGGAATACATGGTTCAAAGGTGAAGTAGGAGTGTTCTTATCTATGTCCATTTATCAAATACAAACCAGATTCGTTAATTAATTTTCAAGAGTTGTGTGCTTTTTGATAATATGGCCTAACTCTTCTTATCACCTTTGTCTTGAGTTTCTGTTTAGCATCTGAATAAGCATTAGCTTAGCGACCCCCTTATATTTACATTCTTGAGCTAAGTAGTAATCTACATTGTGCAAACTGAACATGGGTAGACTATGTGATATTCCACTCATAATCAGGAAATGAATTTACAAAAGCTGATACAAATCTGATTCAAAGAAACAAAACAGTGTTGAGGAGTGTGAGCTATAGGTTGACTATCTGGGTCTCTCCGGAAGCATATGCATAAGACTTTCACCAACATATGCACTACTATATAAAGAAATGTTGCTTTCTAAGCGAGCAAGACCATTTTAAAATGCCTACCAACATTTCCTCTTGCTTCAAGCACCACCTGAAATAGAATCTTAAAATGTATCTTTGACTGTGAAGGAGAAAATTTCTAAGATATATATAAATTATATTTCTGTTCAGTCAGAAATGTATTTTTGTTAAATCATACATCAGTGCCATCACCAGGTAACACTCTCCAGACGCTAGCGTGTTTCCTCTTAATCACCCCATGTAGGAATAGACAGAAGGTGACTTGTGGTGATGTATTATGGTTATTTATAAATGTATTTATTTATATTTTCTTGACGTGCCAGGTTAGGAAAACACTACATCAATGACAGATGGATGAGCTAGCTAATCAACCCGAGGCCGAAAAAGCGTCGCTATTTCAAACGAAATGACGTAGATAAGTGCGTCACGAACACATAATTGAAGACGGACTAATCGGTGTTGTGCGAATTGTATGTCTTTACGATTTAATAAATCTTCTATTGAATATTTTGAAACTAATCTGACTGGGCAACAGCGGCCAGTCAAATTACTTTCAAAATATTCAAACACTTACATGTATAGTTTTCTGGAAATCGATAGTCAGGGCGTTCGGGGATGGAATGATCCCAACACGAAGAGGCGAGGGTGGAGCTTAACTAGTGATGAGCGGATCATAGCTAAAACTAGAAATGTCCATTGTATCGTTTGTCTGAATTTTCCTGCATTTGATTAATATAAATACAATCATGATTTTATAAGTAACTGAGTGTAGCTTAATAAATATTCTTTTACGTTATGTTTATATGTTCACAAAAGCTTTCTGGAAATTGATAGTCAGGCAGCTCAATGATCGATCGATCCCAACACGATGAAGGATGGGTGAAGCTTATCTAGAGATGGGCACGGCATAGCTAAAGCTGGATACGTAAATTATATGCGCGTGTGTGGAAAGTTGCTGAGTAATCTGAGAGTAATGATTTAATACCATCGTTGTTGCCTTAGGAAGTAACAATGCTTTACATGTTTAATTTCAAAATAGTTAACAGATTAGTTTTGTACATTGCAGCGAATACGAGGTACGAATATAAATTAGCACCATACATTTGTATGACAAACAAGTTGTCATTAAAGACAGTCACATAGATTGAACTCATTTGAGCTGTAATGATGCCGCACATCATTGCGCAAGAAGACAATATAGACACAAGTAATTCGAGGTTGCCAATACAGAAATGTGTCTGGAGATCGTTTATGTCGAATAGGCATGCCACAAGTTACTATTATAATACTGAACTGCAGATTCATTTGGAAACCCTGTAATAATTTGAAGCATGAAGTCCCAGAATATCAATTTCAAGGTAACTAACACGGCAGGTAAGCTTCCTGTGCCAGAAACAGTTTTCAGTTTAAACATGTTTCAACAGAATGTTTATTAAATTGCGAATTTCACCATAGACATAGAACAGAATTGAGACAGTTACTGTTGGATATTTGACAATTGCGTATTGGACCTACGTCATTTGATTGTGTGGTCACATAATACGTGACATATTTAGATTATAACATCAGGTACACAAGTGCCAGATATTATTCTCTTCAGTGTATGGCTTATGGATACAAGAGTGATAATCGTGTTTCAAATTCTATCTTTATTTTAATAAACATGAACTGTTTTATTACACTCTTGTTATAGGGCTGAATCAATGTATAAAATAGTGTTATTTTCTTGGAAGTGAGGTGTTTATACTCAATTCAAAATCATGGTAATTGTGTTTCTAAGAGGGGACTTGAATCACACACGTTGATGCATGAATTCAGTTAAAATACATCAACAAACTTCTGGCATGAAAAATAGACCGATACGAGTTCAGATATATAGTCATAAGAGATTCATGAGCTTAAATGTGGCTTGCCTTTTCATAAATCGAGCATGGGATTGGCTCCAATGAAATCTTACATACGGATTATGATACGGCTTTTCAGGCGTGTTGGTATTGCATAAAGTGGGCGTCTAAGACAAGACTGGTTCCCTTGGTCATCTTTCCTTAGTTCTCCCTTTACACTCTCTCACTATCCCTCAATATTCTACCTTCGGCTACTATCCCGTCCGCCTATCAACATCAGATTCAATGCATTCCTCGCTTCCTTTCTCTTCTCGGCATACATTTAACCACCTCGTTTTTACTCCATCTGTCAACCCACATCTCCTCCTTCCTCTCTCTTTCTCACCATCCATCCATCCATCCATCCATCCATCTTTCCTTAGTCCCATCTCCCGCCACCCATCCATGTCTCCATCCACCCGTCCATCAGCCCATCTCCCTACGTTCTATGCAATCAGTATCCTTATGTCCTTTGATATATTTGAATAAATATGTTTTGGATCATGGCTCTCCAATATTTATGACATTAGTCGATACTGACATTGACTAACTCTGATTGACATGTTTAGACGGGGATTTTCCAATGATGAATTGTTTATATCGACATCGAATACAATGGCAAACTAGAGCTTTTGACATGGAGCAGCCACATTCTGTACTGTTAAGTCTTCCATGATCCGGTTCGCGCCAGTGCCATGTCCGCTACTAGTTGCCAGTTCTGAACAGACACGCATCTGTCTGGATGTGAATTGATGAAATTGACCTGTGTTGACATTGGTTTTGGGTTCTCGACATTCTTCATCTAATCAATGTGAGCAGTGAAGAAATGGCACCTTATGTTTGCAGTTGTCGATTCGTGCCACGATACTGCTAATATCATCAGCGGTCAAGCTATATTAGTAACTTCTCCTGCTTATTCTTCCGTGCCAGCGTGAACTGAGATTCACTGTTCAAATAGATTGCTATTCTGTACCTCCGTCCAGTGCGCGTCCAGTGAGCGGGCCATTTGGAGGATGTCTGTGCGCACGCAAAATATATTAGTCGATACTAACGTTGACTAACTCTGATTGACATGTCTAGACGGGGATTTTCCAATGATGAATTGTTTATATCGGCATCGAATACAATGGCAAACTAGAGCTTTTGATATGGAGCAGCCACATTCTGTACTGTTAAGTCTTCCATGATCCGGGTCGCGCCAGTACCATGTCCGCTACTTGTTGCCAGTTCTGAACAGACACGCATCTGTCGGGATGTGAATTGACGAATTTGACCTGTGTTGACATTGGTTTTGGGTTCTCGACATTCTTCATATAATGCTGCTAATATCATCAGGGGTCAAGCTATATTAGCAACTTCTCCTGCTTATTCTTCCGTAGCACAACTGAGATTCACTGGTCAAATAGCTTGCTATTCTATACCTCCGTCCAGTGCGCGTCCAGTGAGAGGGCCATTTGGAGGATTTCTGTGCACACGCAAAAGAGCGCCATATTGTTCACTTCTACAGAATGTGCAGACAAAGTAGTGTTTAGAGAGGGGCTTAGTTCCAGGACATACTTGAGTATTTCACAAAGTAATTTGTCATTCTTGCCAATGACAATGCGATGTATGGATTTAATCGGACCTGTCAGCAGTATTGGACGGACAGTATGCAGCTGTATTTTTGCAACACTATGTTATGAATTAAGTTAGTTGTGTTCTCTGTGATTGGCTGACTCCATAATTGGCAATATATGGGCCAATAAACAAAGACCTCATATGTCTTTGCCATTGGCAGCTGCATGACAGACTGATTACTAATAGTCATTCAAGTCAGCAGTCATTGACAAATTGAATTTAGAGGGATCGTCTAATCGAAATTTCGAACCGAGCGGGGTTCTTGCCAGAAATATCCACTCCTAATGGGCAAGACAATGACCAGTCGTTCCATCCTATCCCGCCCAGCTATTTATTCTTAATACGGCCTTATAGTTCAAATTGAATTAACTGCTATCACCAGCCGTTACTAAGCACTAACGATAATGAGCTGGCTAGAATTCCGACCAAAGCATCGATACATATCGGTCAATGTATTGTCAAGACAATTACTAGTCGTCTTATCATTGTGTGAAGTTGTGTTCTTATCATTTCAGAATGTGGTGAATTAACCTAGAAGGTTAGCTGTCTAGATAGAATCCGATATACTATTTTTCATGCGAAAAGAAACACAATCCAAAGTCGTCAAACCGCGAAAGCTGTCACGTTAACTGGTAAAAACTAGTATTTATGGGTAATGCCATTATTTGAAGCCTGGTGATAATCCTGTGTCGTGGGGATACCGCGATGCGGGATTGGCAGTATGGTCATTAGATATACACCAAGCAGGCAATGATACCAGATTGTACACACAACTTCTTGAGTTGCAGGATGGCTAATGCGCGTCTAAGCAGAATACAATTACCCATTGTGTGATACACGTTCCTTGGCGTCTTTTCTAGGTGTGTTGTGTCTTGGAAGGCAAATTCTAAGTGCCAATATTCCTGAGTGATTGTTATTGGAATGCATGTGTTATTTGAAGAAGCTTACAGACGTCCCAGCTTAACAAATGATTGCCATATGACAATGAATGATCCGAATTTATCTCTCATTAGATGGTTTACTGAAACGACCCCAATATTGCTTAAGCAGAAAGATCAAACAAAGATTGCATACCATCAACGTGTTAGTCGGTTTGGAAAGGCGTGGATGATCTAGCATTAATTCAATTAAGGCTATATCTTGCAGTACCATAAATATAATTAGCAGACAAGAGATTGAACAATCAGGACAATTGACATTTATTGCGCTCTGTACATATTCACAGTAATGACCTAGGATAAAACATCTGCCATGAACAGCAATAAGAACAACAACATCATGACCGCCACCGCCACCCGCACCGCCGCCGCAAAACCACCACACCAATCACAACCAGCAACAGCACGAATACAACCGTCACCGCAGCCGCCGTCGTCACCAACCGGCAAGAACCACCACCACCATCACCACCACAACTACCACCACCACCACCACCACCAGCAACACCAATACCAATACCAATACCACCACCGCCGCCGACGACGGCGACGGCGGCGGCGGCGACGACGATGACGACATGAACAACAACAACAACAACAACAACAACAACGGCACCGTCAACGAGGACACCGATGACGATGAAGACAACGACGACGACAGCGATGACACTGACGCCGACGCAGCCAGCGAAGCCGCCGCTGTCGCTGGCGAGAAAATTGTAGAGCAGGTTAACATATACCCTTGTGCTAGCAAAGATACCGATCCACATTTGCGCATGCAGCATATACAACAGGCCTATGTATGCTTTAATGTGGCAAGCACAGGTAATGCCATTACAGGGAAATATGCGTATAAATCTTCGAGACATAACATCTCCAAGATGAAACCTTTCTCAGAATTGCGACTAACCTAAATGAGCGTTTACAGCAAGCCTTTGTAATTACTTGATGCTACATTGCCATCAATCCATAACGATAACATGGCAGAGCTCGTTGCCGCATGATCTAGAATTAAACAGCCTATAATAGTAACGTCATTATGATCATTATCATCACACTCGCATCAACATTAAGCCAAGCATAACTAAGAGGCAATTACCATATTCTCTCTCACGCCGGGATACCCGCTCGTGACAGACAGATGTGCTCCAGACCTGATCAATACATCTCTAATACAATTACACTATCAGGCTGCAAATCATGTCCACGGGAAGATGACTAGTTATTACAGTTTCTCGTTAAAGGACGGAACATTCCATCATAGGTTCGCCGATTTGATTACCCAGTTCCTCTTCACCATAACAAAAACCATAGTCGAGCTATTGATGGATCATTGTCAAAGGAACATTGATAATAAATGGAATAGATTAGCAAACGTATTTAAGAATGCAATAAGTAATGCCGTGCATAGACTCTACTGAGATGCACAGACAACCACATCCGGTAGTTCCGATCATAGAAAACCAAAAGATAGCATCGCCTATGGTGGCAACCCTATTTACTGTTTTACCGTATCACGCTGACATAATCATAAACTGTAAGAATGGACCGGTCCAGTTTGTGCTATGCCCCACCCATCTGTAACTAAGCTGAACACACGCTTCGCCCGTGTTAGGATCGATCGATACCTGAGCTGCCCGGTTATCAATTTCCAGAATATTGTACAGGCAAGCTGTTGGCTATTTTGAAACTTGATTAATGGATAAACTGAAAATGCCCGTCAATGCTGGTTCTTTAAGTCGGGGGTCGTATAATTACCTGTTTCGAAAAAGTACAACATGACCTGTCCGTTATATAGATGGTTTGTGTGCCAAGTTTTGTATTAAATAATGTCATAACAGTTTATTCATGCCACGCCCACTTGGAAACACAGAGATCAATAGGATGTATTACCTTGCACCAGCTTATGGAATATTTCAACAATATGAGATTAATTTCAAATAAACTACTGTAAATTAAGAGAAACATTACGATCGCGCAGACTCACCATGGTATGATTGCGACCACCTGGTAACTTTCTACTTATGCCACTTCTTAAGCGTATTGAAATCGATTTGAAGGTATGAAGCCTGAATTAAATTTCAAGATTTCAATTATATGTTTAAGAAGTTGAATGTCTTGAAACGAAGTTGGCCGGGCTGTGTTCCATGCTGATGTAGCAACCACAGACATCTTGCACATATATTCTTTGATTTTCGGCATCCTTAGATGATAAGATAAGCCCCGTTCCATTGGTGAGTGACGTGCATCAATAGTTCTTGTTTCATGTGTGTCTATTATTTTACACACGGTCAAGTCTCTTCGAAATATAAGCAAATATGCGTTTGTACCAATGGTGTGTAAATAACAAATCTGTTCATTTTCCATGATGCAATTATTTTGGCCAAGACAGAGAAAAGATAAGAAGTAAGACTACCCGGACATGCCCTTTACAACCCACGTCATTAGGCTATTGACATTCAATGTGGAACAAAACAACATAAACCAAACGGGTGCGTGCATAATTCGCTCCTTTAATGGCCATAGTATTACCCCTTTCCAGGGTATCCATATATTTATGACATCATAAACAACTATGTGCTGTGATGGCATACTAATGGAAATTGATTGCCATGGAGTTCAGGGATCGATCTCAACACGAGCGAGTTGTGGGTGGAGCTTTGCTAGAAATGGGCGGGGCATGGCTAAAGCTGGAAATGTCCATTATCCTCGCCATGTAAGTGGAAGAGGGTACGCGCGTGTGCGTGCATGTTGTGAGTGCCTGCGCATGGATGCATGGTGCTGGCAGGCGAGCAGGTGGAATGGCTGGGCGGGTCGGATTTCTGGCGTGTATTTGACTTTGCAGCTGGGCAGGCGTCGGTGTTGCGCCGCTTCTTAGACATTTTGTAATCGTGACACCGCAAGCTTTGTGTTGCGGTCACTGCGCAAATCTAAATCTGTATTTAAGGATTTCTGAAAAAATGTGTTTGATTTGCCAGATGAAAAGTAGTCCAATGTCCCTTTTTCATTGCAATTTTTATTTTTCTGATTTGTCTGTGTTATTACTTACATGTATTCGTGTATCCTAAATGGCAGTTGTTGCTCTCTCATCTGTAATTATAGACAAGGAGTCACATCTACATCACGTGTAGATGCTGAAATTACGTGTAGACGATCATTATGTATTGAACTATTGACCACTTTCGTTATTAGAGATTTTCCATGTCAGGTACCGGAATGAGAATCTTGCACATCGTCCAGTGGTTTCTGACTGTTTCAGCATTCCGGCGATTATAGAACGTGCCAGAAGTGTGCTTGGATCAGTTAGTGCAAGACGCTGGTTCCCAGAGATCTTTTGGCTTGCTAAATGATAACATACATAAGGCATTTCCAGTTTTAGCTATGTCCCACCCATCTCTAGCTAAGTTCCTCCCACACATCCTTCGTATTGGGTCGATAGATCCCTGACCCTACTGTCTATAGATGTCCAGAACTCGATACAGGTAACCTGTTATGATTGATGAATAAATTGGAAAAGTCCATCCCATGGTCGCATATTGGATTGTTATTAAAGACCCATTAATAATTAATCTCATTTAATTGTACATACAAAACCATTTATATAATATATATGTCGAATTACTTTCTAGATCAATGGAAGAAATTCGATCTGCATGTTGATAATGAATTGTCGGATGCGTCTCGATCTCAAGGCCATGCAAATTCACTACAGATTTAGAAAAGTGTGTGTGTGTGTGTGTGTGTGTGTGTGTGTGTGTGTGTGTGTGTGTGTGTGAGTGTGTGTGTGTGTGTGTGTGTGTGTGTGTGTGTGTGTGTGTGTGTGTGTGTGTGTGTGTGTGTGTGTGTGTGTGTTTGATGCTTTGAAAGCACGAGGCTATTCAGCCCGTTTTCTTCGAAAAATTAAAGCAGACACCATCAATGAGCTTGAAAATCTAAAACCTCATAGCGGACCCGAGTTTGAACCTGTCCAAATTAAACACAATAAACCAATCATGTGCGATGGATCAGTTTCTAAATGCGACAAATATAGATGCAAAGTAAACAACTATATTGTAAACCAACAAACATTCCTGAGCTTTCAAACTAAAAATGAATATCATATCCGAACTAATATGCATTGTGATCCTGAGAATGTAGTCTATTTGATCAATTGTGCCCTTTGCCAGAAACAGTATGTTGGTGAAACAAAAAATGCATTTAGAGTGCGTGCTAGACGCCACGTTTCTGATATTAACACCTCAGCAGATACGCCAATTGCTCAACATTTCCAACTTCCGGATCATTCAGTTGAACATCATTTTGAAATCATGCCAATAGAACAGATTCCGACCTTCGATAGTGAGGAAGAAACAAGTTCGTTTCGCAAAATCCGAGAAGGCCATTAGATTAGAACACTCCAAACAAAAGCACCATTTGGAATAAATGTAGATTCGGGAATATCACAAAAGAACAAAATTATCCCATTTCAACTCATATACAATAGACGTAATGTTGAATTAGCGAAAACCATGAAAGACGAATATTCACAGTTGCAATCTAAATTAAAGGAATCGATCAAAGCACGACCAGTAATAGCTTACAATAGAAATCCAAACCTGAAAGATTTGCTAGTAAGATCAAAGTTAGACCTTATAGTTCCTGATAACAATGACAAGGTTTCATCCCTCCCTACCTATTCTTAAATAAATCTAATCCCAACCAAAATCAATGGTGGGGCAACATGAAATCATATCCGTAGGACATCTTTTAATTTTGTGTCTGCAAAAGTGTGTGCGTGCGTGCGTGCGTGCGTGCGTGCGTGCGTGCGTGCGTGCGTGCGTGCGTGCGTGCGTACGTACGTGCGTGTGTGTATGTGTGTGCATTCGTGTGTGTGATTCCTCTATAATGTGGGATCAATCCCAGCCTTTACCTGTTAAAGCGACCTACTGATTAATTCACTTTACCCCAACTAATCTCAAGGGGGGGACCACTCTAAGTAAATCTAACCTTGGTCTCGATAGGACAAATTTAGGCAAAGAAATTTTTAATTAAATTCCTGTGCCAATGCGGTTTTTTCAATGTAAAGACAGACAGACAGACAGACAGACAGACAGACAGACAGACAGACAGACAGACAGACAGACAGAGAGGCAGGCAGGCAGGCAGGCAGGCAGGCAGCAGACCAGTTTTTCCGCTGCATGAAGAAGACCATTACGTCGAAAGAGCTCCAGCAACTGACAGTTTTCTAAATTGTTTCAACACATATCGCTCTAGTTAATATTTGGTAGTTAACTTTTTTGAATCTTTCTGACTAAATTTGACATAAATCTATAGAAATTTGATTACGTTCTAAAAATGGCCAATAATTTCAACGGCCCAGTGGGTAAAGGACGCAAATCTGGCAACCCAGCGTCCAACCTTTCATCAACCAAAAGTGCTCCTAACCAGTCTGTTCAGGCCTTTCAGAGACTGGTTAAGATGTACTTCCATGTGTTGCAATGCTTGCATCACTATGGTCTTTTACGAGAGCATTTGGCATCAGACTCTTTCCCGAAATCTCTCAGCATGAAAATGGAGGAGATGAACTCGTTTTTCTGCCCTGCCTTACGAGATGACGAATTTTTGAAATCGACCAGCATGATAAACCAAATTTGGGCTCATAGCTGCTTAGAAAATTTAATCAAACATTATCGAAGCAAATTGGACAAATTAAAGGCAGAGGTAAAAGTGGCCGAATCTAATGTAATTCTTGATCTAGACAGAGCCAAAGGCATAGCATTGAAATGGGGTAGGCAAAATTTTGGAAATAAATTGGCCACAATGACAATCACAAATTTTTGGAAATTTTTGGCAGAAATAGCTAGTGATAAGCAAAATAGAGTGATGTCTCTACCAACACCGGCGGCCACACCGAGTACAGGTTCAGGTTATCATTCAACAATGACTAACAAACGACAACGGTCACCAACCACCTTCACACCCTCGCCTACCACTTCCAAGCGGACGAATCTGTATACATCACCAACACCAGCACCTGGTGTTGATGATGTAACAGAGTCATGGCCGGCTCTCCCAAAGACAAATTCTCCTCCTGTGCGCCGTTGTCGGGTTGTTACTCATTGTTCTCCCAATCTACCACCTAGCAACTCTTCCTCATCTCTTCCACTATCTTCTCATAGCCACCTTCTGACTCGATCTTCTCCTCTTCCTCCTTCTCCTCTCTCAATCCCGCCTCCTCCTCTTCCTCCTCAAACTTCTTCTCTTCATGCATCTCCTCTCTCAATCCCGCCTCCTCCTCTTCCTCCTCAAACTTCTTCTCTTTATACATCTCCTCTCTCAATCCCGCCTCTTGCTCCTCATACTCAATCTTCTCCTCTTGCATCTCCGCACTCCATCCCTCCTCCTCCTCTTCCTCCTACGCTTCATCTCTCTTCTCCTCACGCACCTTCTTCTGCTCCTCTTCTTCTGTCTCCACCTCCTCTCCCTCCTATGGAGAATAATAGTAACCTGTCTGACAGGAAGTTTGCTAAGTACCGTCATCAATCGCATAGCAAGGGCCTGTGGAGGATCCCCAGAATCACCAAAAAGATTCTGATGATAGGGTCCTCTAATCTAGCCCGAATTGATTTAGATGTCCATCCTGACATCCAGGTTGAGTGCTATCCTGGTGCCGCATTATCACATTTCAGAACAATGGCTATGCGACACCAGGATGGCCCTAGCCCGGAGAAGATCATCTTGAATATTGGCAGCAACTCCAAAAATGAGCATCCAACCAAAGCCTCAAGCCATTTACGGTTCATGGCTCGTGAATTTAAGAATAGCTTCCCTAATGCGGAGTTGCACTTTGCTGAGATTAACTTCTCTGATAGCTTGTCAGACAGGCAAAGGTACTGTCTCAAGCGTATCAACGAATCAGCAAAGTCCAACTGCCACGTTGATAAGGTCATCCCCAAAATTTCTGATGCCAATTTTCATGTTGAGAAGGATAGAATCCATTGGACGAAAGAAACAGCTAATTGTATTTATAACCATTGGTTGACGGTACTTAGTTTAAACTAAATGTGGGTCAAGGCAATAGCTCCCCTAACATAGGGTTAGGAACAAACCTTGTCAATTTAGCAGCTGACTATGATCTCTCACCATCTGAAAAATCAATTCTCGATCGTGGGCTTACTTTTGTACCAACTCCAAAACCAAAAACAGGATTAGATTTGCTTTTAGACACAGGTCTTATTGAAGTAGCTAATTTTGGTCATTCAGTAAAAATAGCCCATCATTTTCGAAATTTAAATGGAGAGTCAAAACCATTCACTGGAAAATCTGGTTGGGACCCTCCCGATAAGCTAGTTGATGACAATATTAAAGCAACCATAAAAACGGTTGCTGGTATAGCCAGATCATTGCCAGTTACAAATAATGAGCAAAACCTTTCATTTCTCGAACGACAGGCCATCAACAAATTACGTAGAAATTAGAATATTATTATAAAACCAGCCGATAAAGGTTCAGCAACTGTGATTATGTCTAGAGAAAACTACATCCGCGAGGCCGAAAGGCAGTTAACTAACACCAGGCATTACAGAAAACTTGATAATTTAATTTGGCCTCAGAACCGACAAAATTTCATTGAAATACTTAATTCATTGCATACAGATAAGTACATCGATAAGAAACAGCTAAAGTATCTGCTAGGTGAGAATAATCCACAAAATCGGACATTTTATATCTTGCCTAAAATCCATAAACCTATCAGCACCTGGTTAGATCCATTGACACCGCCTGGACGACCCATCATTTCGGACTGTGGCAGTGAGTCTTATGGCATTTCAGAATATATTGATTACTATTTAAAGCCCATTGCTAATAGACACAAGAGCTTTCTCAAGAACACAGAACACTTTCTTTCAAAGCTTGTCAGTTCCGAAAGATGCATATTTAGTCACATTAGACATAGATGCTATGTATACCAATATAGATATTGATGCTGGAGTCAATGCTATTAAGAATTCTTGTGTCAAATTTCCTGATCCAGATCGACCAGACACGGAAATTCTAAAATTATTAGAGCTAAGTCTTAAAGGAAACGATTTCCAATTTAATGGTGAAAATTACCTTCAAATCTGTGGATGCGCAATGGGTAAACGATTCAGCCCAAATTTTGCCACGATTTATGTTGCGGAGTGGGAAGAGGAGGCACTGAACAAATCAACCAAATAGCCTCTTCTTTACCTCAGATATCTAGATGACATCTTCATAGTTTGGCAACATTCAGAAGAAGACTTTTGGGAATTTTTTCGCATTTTAAATAACCAAGATTCAAACATCAAGCTAAAAGCTACTATTAGTGGAACATCTGTTGACTTTTTAGATGTCACGATCTATAAGGGTCCTCAATTTGATTCCTCTGGAAAATTAGAATATAAAGTATTCTTTAAGCCAACAGACTCACATCAGCTGCTTCACAAAAAATCATTTCATCCTCCACACACATTTAAAGGTTTGATCAAATCGCAAATCATAAGATTTTTTCGAAACTCTAGCAACAGGCAAAATCTGAATAGTGCATGCTCTACTCTGTTTGATGCTTTGAAAGCACGAGGCTATTCAGCCCGTTTTCTTCGAAAAATTAAAGCAGACACCATCAATGAGCTTGAAAATCTAAAACCTCATAGCGGACCCGAGTTTGAGCCTGTCCAAATTAAACACAATAAACCAATCATGTGCGATGGATCAGTTTCTAAATGCGACAAAAATAGATGCAAAGTAAACAACTATATTGTAAACCAACAAACATTCCTGAGCTTTCAAACTAAAAATGAATATCATATCCGAACTAATATGCATTGTGATTCTGAGAATGTAGTTTATTTGATCAATTGTGCCCTTTGCCAGAAACAGTATGTTGGTGAAACAAAAAATGCATTTAGAGTGCGTGCTAGACGCCACGTTTCTGATATTAACACCTCAGCAGATACGCCAATTGCTCAACATTTCCAACTTCCTGATCATTCAGTTGAACATCATTTTGAAATCATGCCAATAGAACAGATTCCGACCTTCGATAGTGAGGAAGAAACGAGTTCGTTTCGCAAAATCCGAGAAGGCCATTGGATTAGAACACTCCAAACAAAAGCACCATTTGGAATAAATGTAGATTCGGGAATATCACAAAAGAACAAAATTATCCCATTTCAACTCATATACAATAGACGTAATGTTGAATTAGCAAAAACCATGAAAGACGAATATTCACAGTTGCAATCTAAATTAAACGAACCGATCAAAGCACGACCAGTAATAGCTTACAATAGAAATCCAAACCTGAAAGATTTGCTAGTAAGATCAAAGTTAGACCTTATGGTTCCTGATAACAATGACAAGGTTTCATCCCTCCCTACCTATTCTTAAATAAATCTAATCCCAACCAAAATCAATGGTGGGGCAACATGAAATCATATCCGTAGGACATCTTTTAATTTTGTGTCTGCAAAAGTATGCGTGCGTACGTGTGTGCGTGCGTGCGTGCGTTAGTTCGTGCGTGCGTTCGTTCGTTCGTGCGTCCGGGCGTTTGTTCGTATGTGTGTATGTGTGTGGGGGTGTGCTCGTACATCCGCACGTGTGTGCCTCTATACTTGCGTGGGTGTATGTGTGCGTGTGTGTATGTGGGTGTGGGTGCATTAATTCGTGAGTACATTAGTGCGTGGGTGTGTGCGTGCATGCATTCGTGCGTTCGTTCGTGCATGCGTTCATGCATGCATTATTGCGTGCATTCGTGCATGTATTACTGTGTGCATGTGTTATTGCATGCATTCGTGCATTCGTTCAGATGTGTGCGTGCGTGCGTGCGTGCGTGCGTGCGTGCGTAAGTGCGTGCGTGCGTGCGTGCGTGTGTGCGTACGGCCGTGCGGGCGTGCGGGCGTGCATTCGTGTGTTTGTGATTTCTCTATAATGTAGGATCAATCCCAGCCTTTACCTGTTAAAGCGACCTACTGATAAGTTCATTTTACCCCAACTAATCTCAAGGGGGGACCACTCTAAGTAAATCTAAACTTGGTCTCGATAGGACAAATTTAGGTAAAGAAATTTGTAATTAAATTCCTGTGCCAATGCGGTTTTTTCAATGTAAAGACGGACTTGCTTGTGCCAGGCCTCCATATTTGTCCCAAATCAAACAATTTTAAACTGTTAATATTTATAAATACACTGTCGGAATTGGTCTGCTGGTAGCTGATATTTCGTTTGCACGGTCGTCCATACCTGCAATCGTGCATGCATGCGTTCGCGTGTACATTCGTTCGTTCGTTCGTTCGTTCGTTCGTTCGTTCGTTCGTTCGTTCGTTCGTTCGTTCGTTCGTTCGTTCTTTCGTTCGTTCGTTCGTTCGTTCGTTCGTTCGTTCGTGCGTGCGTGCGTGCGTGCGTGCGTACGTACGTACGTACGTGCGTGCGTCCGTGCGTGCGTGCGGGCGTCCGCGCATTCATATGTGCTTATATTCACTCATTCATTCATTCATTCGTCCACCTATCTGTTCACTCATCCTGTCACCTGTCCTTGGCCTCTCTATTGGTTTACTGGTCTGTGCCTCTCAGACATCAATTGATTGTCTGTGTGGATGGACTGATGGATGGATTACTGGGCTGGTGTCCGGGTGGGCGCATGGATTGTTTGGACATATATGTTTGTAAAGGTACAAACCACCTCTCTTCCGCAACCACCTGTCGTATTTTATTCTTATTTTTTCAACAGCCACACCAAATCATTGCAAAGAGGCAATTAGCACTTTGCAATGACTAAGTGAATAAATTAAACCAAATTCGGAAATGAAATTGTAGCTTTCACCCATTTTCCTATTCATTTGTTCAGTCGTCTAGTCATCCACCGGGTGTCTGTCTATCAGTTTACAAATCTGTTCTCCCCTTAATCAAGTATTTGTTTAGGTGGATGGCAGGATGGACTGATTGATGGATTAATATGCTGGTGTCTGGGCGGGTGAATGAGTACATGGGTTGTTGGACATATAAGCGTACACAGCTCAAACAACCTGTGATTTACAACCACCTCTCTTTTGAATGAATCTCACTAGACCAACAACATTCAGTCAATCCACAATGGATCATCCTATGTCAGAAAGACCGGCTCAAAACTATTTGTTTATTCCTATTTTCGAACACATGGCAACGCCAACTTATTACAAAGAAGTAATCAATGCTTTGTAATGACTGAGTGAACCGATTTGCCCAGATCAAAAAACTGTATAACTCCTAACTATCAGAATTTGTTCCTATTTTCGAACACACGGCAACGCCAACTTATTACAAAGAAGTAATCAACGCTTTGTAATGACTGAGTGAACCGATTTGCCAAGATCAAAAAACTGTATAACTTGTCAGAATTTGTTTTAATAATCTTTATTCAGGAAAACTGTCCTTTGTAGTACTCAAGCAGCAAGTAAATTACTCTCAGCCGCCATGATTAAACATATCTCGGCAGCATTTGATCTAATGACTGACCAAATAGCCCTCATTGTTATTCTCACACCTTAATCGCCTGAAACGAACCGGCGTACTAACCCATGCTACAGTTAGATAAGCTCGATATAATTAAGCAATCACGCCTTTTGTATTAGCTGTTTGACTTCAGTAGCGCCAAAGGCGCACATTGATCTAAAGCAGGTCTTCCGGTTTGGTTTGATCTTTTGTGGAGAGACTGAATTAATAGTTAATCAGTAGTCACCATTGCAGTAATTCTCCTATAAATATGTAAGAATTATCAATTGCCATTAGACCAGTTTTTTCGCTGCATGACGAAGACCATTATGTCGAAAGCGCTCCAGCAACTGACAGTGTAAGCTTTAATTTTATATATATATAATAATCTTGTATTAATTGTTCTTATTTTTCAGTCTCTAAATTGTTTCAACACATATTGCTCTAGTTAATCTTTGGAATTTAACTTTTTTGAACTTTTCTGACTAAATTTGACATAAATCTGTAGAAATTTGATTACGTTCTAAAATGGCCAAGAATTTCAATGGCCCAGTAGGTAAAGGACGCAAATCTGGCAACCCAGCGTCCAACTTTTCTTCAACCAAAAGTGCTCCTAACCAGTCTGTTCAGGCCTTTCAGAGACTGGTTAAGATGTACTTCCATGTGTTGCAATGCTTGCATCACTATGGTCTTTTACGAGAGCATTTGGCATCATACTCTCTCCCGAAATCTCTCAGCATGAAAATGGAGGAGATGAACTCGTTTTTCTGCCCTGCCTTACGAGATGACGAATTTTTGAAATCGACCAGCATGATAAACCAAATTTGGGCTCATAGCTGCTTAGAAAATTTAATCAAACATTATCGAAGCAAATTGGACAAATTAAAGGCAGAGGTAAAAGTGGCCGAATCTAATGTAATTCTTGATCTAGACAGAGCCAAAGGCATAGCATTGAAATGGGGTAGGCAAAATTTTGGAAATAAATTGGCCACAATGACAATCACAAACTTTTGGAAATTTTTGGCAGAAATAGCTAGTGATAAGCAAAATAGAGTGATGTCTCTACCAACACCGGCGGCCACACCGAGTACAGGTTCAGGTTATCATTCAACAATGACTAACAAACGACAACGGTCACCAACCACCTTCACACCCTCGCCTACCACTTCCAAGCGGACGAATCTGTATACATCACCAACACCAGCACCTGGTGTTGATGATGTAACAGAGTCATGGCCGGCTCTCCCAAAGACAAATTCTCCTCCTGTGCGCCGTTGTCGGGTTGTTACTCATTGTTCCCCCAATCTACCACCTAGCAACTCTTCCTCATCTCTTCCACTATCTTCTCCTCGCCACCTTCTGACTCGATCTTCTCCTCTTCCTCCTTCTCCTCTCTCAATCCCGCCTCCTCCTCTTCCTCCTCAAACTTCTTCTCTTCATGCATCTCCTCTCTCAATCCCGCCTCCTCCTCTTCCTCCTCAAACTTCTTCTCTTTATACATCTCCTCTCTCAATCCCGCCTCTTGCTCCTCATACTCAATCTTCTCCTCTTGCATCTCCGCACTCCATCCCTCCTCCTCCTCTTCCTCCTACGCTTCATCTCTCTTCTCCTCACGCACCTTCTTCTGCTCCTCTTCTTCCGTCTCCACCTCCTCCCCCTCCTATGGAGAATAATAGTAACCTGTCTGACAGGAAGTTTGCTAAGTACCGTCATCAATCGCATAGCAAGGGCCTGTGGAGGATCCCCAGAATCACCAAAAAGATTCTGATGATAGGGTCCTCTAATCTAGCCCGAATTGATTTAGATGTCCATCCTGACATCCAGGTTGAGTGCTATCCTGGTGCCGCATTATCACATTTCAGAACAATGGCTATGCGACACCAGGATGGCCCTAGCCCGGAGAAGATCATCTTGAATATTGGCAGCAACTCCAAAAATGAGCATCCAACCAAAGCCTCAAGCCATTTACGGTTCATGGCTCGTGAATTTAAGAATAGCTTCCCTAATGTGGAGTTGCACTTTGCTGAGATTAACTTCTCTGATAGCTTGTCAGACAGGCAAAGGTACTATCTCAAGCGTATCAACGAATCAGCAAAGCCCAACTGCCACGTTGATAAGGTCATCCCCAAAATTTCTGATGCCAATTTTCATGTTGAGAAGGATAGAATCCATTGGACGAAAGAAACAGCTAATTGTATTTATAACCATTGGTTGACGGTACTTAGTTTAAACTAAATGTGGGTCAAGGCAATAGCTCCCCTAACATAGGGTTAGGAACAAACCTTGTCAATTTAGCAGCTGACTATGATCTCTCACCATCTGAAAAATCAATTCTCGATCGTGGGCTTACTTTTGTACCAACTCCAAAACCAAAAACAGGATTAGATTTGCTTTTAGACACAGGTCATATTGAAGTAGCTAATTTTGGTCATTCAGTAAAAATAGCCCATCATTTTCGAAATTTAAATGGAGAGTCAAAACCATTCACTGGAAAATCTGGTTGGGACCCTCCCGATAAGCTAGTTGATGACAATATTAAAGCAACCATAAAAACGGTTGCTGGTATAGCCAGATCATTGCCAGTTACAAATAATAAGCAAAACCTTTCATTTCTCGAACGACAGGCCATCAACAAATTACGTAGAAATTAGAATATTATTATAAAACCAGCCGATAAAGGTTCAGCAACTGTGATTATGTCTAGAGAAAACTACATCCGCGAGGCCGAAAGGCAGTTAACTAACACCAGGCATTACAGAAAACTTGATAATTTAATTTGGCCTCAGAACCGACAAAATTTCATTGAAATACTTAATTCATTGCATACAGATAAGTACATCGATAAGAAACAGCTAAAGTATCTGCTAGGTGAGAATAATCCACAAAATCGGACATTTTATATCTTGCCTAAAATCCATAAACCTATCAGCACCTGGTTAGATCCATTGACACCGCCTGGACGACCCATCATTTCGGACTGTGGCAGTGAGTCTTATGGCATTTCAGAATATATTGATTACTATTTAAAGCCCATTGCTAATAGACACAAGAGCTTTCTCAAGAACACAGAACACTTTCTTTCAAAGCTTGTCAGTTCCGAAAGATGCATATTTAGTCACATTAGACATAGATGCTATGTATACCAATATAGATATTGATGCTGGAGTCAATGCTATTAAGAATTCTTTTGTCAAATTTCCTGATCCAGATCGACCAGACACGGAAATTCTAAAATTATTAGAGCTAAGTCTTAAAGGAAACGATTTCCAATTTAATGGTGAAAATTACCTTCAAATCTGTGGATGCGCAATGGGTAAACGATTCAGCCCAAATTTTGCCACGATTTATGTTGCGGAGTGGGAAGAGGAGGCACTGAACAAATCAACCAAAAAGCCTCTTCTTTACCTCAGATATCTAGATGACATCTTCATAGTTTGGCAACATTCAGAAGAAGACTTTTGGGAATTTTTTCGCATTTTAAATAACCAAGATTCGAATATCAAGCTAAAAGCTACTATTAGTGGAACATCTGTTGACTTTTTAGATGTCACGATCTATAAGGGTCCTCAATTTGATTCCTCTGGAAAATTAGAATATAAAGTATTCTTTAAGCCAACAGACTCACATCAGCTGCTTCACAAAAAATCATTTCATCCTCCACACACATTTAAAGGTTTGATCAAATCGCAAATCATAAGATTTTTTCGAAACTCTAGCAACAGGCAAAATCTGAATAGTGCATGCTCTACTCTGTTTGATGCTTTGAAAGCACGAGGCTATTCAGCCCGTTTTCTTCGAAAAATTAAAGCAGACACCATCAATGAGCTTGAAAATCTAAAACCTCATAGCGGACCCGAGTTTGAGCCTGTCCAAATTAAACACAATAAACCAATCATGTGCGATGGATCAGTTTCTAAATGCGACAAAAATAGATGCAAAGTAAACAACTATATTGTAAACCAACAAACATTCCTGAGCTTTCAAACTAAAAATGAATATCATATCCGAACTAATATGCATTGTGATTCTGAGAATGTAGTTTATTTGATCAATTGTGCCCTTTGCCAGAAACAGTATGTTGGTGAAACAAAAAATGCATTTAGAGTGCGTGCTAGACGCCACGTTTCTGATATTAACACCTCAGCAGATACGCCAATTGCTCAACATTTCCAACTTCCTGATCATTCAGTTGAACATCATTTTGAAATCATGCCAATAGAACAGATTCCGACCTTCGATAGTGAGGAAGAAACGAGTTCGTTTCGCAAAATCCGAGAAGGCCATTGGATTAGAACACTCCAAACAAAAGCACCATTTGGAATAAATGTAGATTCGGGAATATCACAAAAGAACAAAATTATCCCATTTCAACTCATATACAATAGACGTAATGTTGAATTAGCAAAAACCATGAAAGACGAATATTCACAGTTGCAATCTAAATTAAAGGAACCGATCAAAGCACGACCAGTAATAGCTTACAATAGAAATCCAAACCTGAAAGATTTGCTAGTAAGATCAAAGTTAGACCTTATGGTTCCTGATAACAATGACAAGGTTTCATCCCTCCCTACCTATTCTTAAATAAATCTAATCCCAACCAAAATCAATGGTGGGGCAACATGAAATCATATCCGTAGGACATCTTTTAATTTTGTGTCTGCAAAAGTATGCGTGCGTACGTGTGTGCGTGCGTGCGTGCGTTCGTTCGTTCGTGCGTCCGGGCGTTTGTTCGTATGTGTGTATGTGTGTGGGGGTATGCTCGTACATCCGCACGTGTGTGCATCTATACTTGCGTGGGTGTATGTGTGCGTGTGTGTATGTGGGTGTGGGTGCATTAATTCGTGAGTACATTAGTGCGTGGGTGTGTGCGTGCATGCATTCGTGCGTTCGTTCGTGCATGCGTTCATGCATGCATTATTGCGTGCATTCGTGCATGTATTACTGTGTGCATGTGTTATTGCATGCATTCGTGCATTCGTTCAGATGTGTGCGTGCGTGCGTGCGTGCGTGCTTGCGTGCGTGCGTGCGTAAGTGCGTGCGTGCGTACGGCCGTGCGGGCGTGCGGGCGTGCGGGCGTGCATTCGTGTGTGTGTGATTTCTCTATAATGTAGGATCAATCCCAGCCTTTACCTGTTAAAGCGACCTACTGATAAGTTCATTTTACCCCAACTAATCTCAAGGGGGGACCACTCTAAGTAAATCTAAACTTGGTCTCGATAGGACAAATTTAGGTAAAGAAATTTGTAATTAAATTCCTGTGCCAATGCGTTTTTTTCAATGTACAGACAGAGAGACAGACAGACAGACAGACAGACAGACAGACAGACAGACAGACAGACAGACAGACAGACAGACAGACAGACAGACAGACAGACAGGCAGGCAGGCATGCAGGCAGGCAGGCAGGCAGGCAGGCAGGCGGGCAGGCAGGCAGGCAGACAGGCAGACAGGCAGACAGGCAGACAGGCAGACAGACAGGCAGACAGCATGACAGACAGTCAAAGAGACAGACTGACAGTGGCGTGCTTTAAACCGTTTCTAATTATCATAGATTCATAATCTCATACTTTTCTCTTAAATCGTGTAAATACCCACCAAAACGGGTAGTAATGTCAATTATCGAAGGAGGTTCTTGATGTAAATTTGGTTGAATGTTTCCGTAACATTGGTGTGTCTGCTGTCTATCCTGACATTCAATTCTACTGATTCTACTGGGGGTTGGTTATCTTAATTTGACAATATTTACAGATGAATATATTCTATGGAATAGTGTGTGTTGATATTTGACTGTAATTTTGTAAACGCCATCTATGTTTAACGTTAACTTGTTTCCATTCGTGTATCGACTCTTAATACTAGCTTTACTTGCCTGATAATGAATAGTCTTTTATGGTTCCATATCGTCTAGACGAAACAAATTATTATTAATGTTGTCCATAGAATGTGTATATTTATGTTATGTATACGTTCCTGTCTTAAGCAGCATGCTTTGTATCTAGGCCGGATCTTCTGCGCATATTTAGACTTACGCGAAACAATGACGACAATAGTCCTCTTATCTTATCATCAAAAGGTGTCTAGGATAAAGTTAAAAGATGAATATATGTTTGAGGTACGGTGATTATTGACTAACATTATGCTTTAAGTGGATTTCTTAAACATGGTTGTCTTATTAGTGACATATCTACCATGATGATTTATCTATAAATCATGGATAGGTAATGTACTTACATATATACTATGATGATTTAGCGATAATCATGGCTAGGTAATGTACTTACATATATACTATGATGATTTAGCTATAATCAGGGCTAGGTAATGTACTTACATATCTACCATGATGGTTTAGCTATAATCAGGGCTAGCTAATGCACTTACATATCTACCCTGATGGTTTAGCTATAATCATGTCTAGGTAATGTACTTACATATATACTATGATGATTTAGCTATGATCAGGGCTAGCTAATTTACTTACATATCTACCATGATGGTTTAGCTATAATCATGACACTGCTAGATTTACAGACAATTATTTAGATGCGTCAAACAGTATATATGAATAGATAGAGATATCTATTGTTCTGTCAAAGTAACACATAATTATTACTGCACCATAGAAGCTGACAATGAAGGAATCCGGTTTTAGCTATGGCGGACCCATCTCAAGGCAAGCTCTACCCACACATCATCCGTGCTGATATCGATGAATCCCTGAACTCATTGACGATCAATTTCCAAAAAAATATACATGTTAGATGTTACATGTTTTGAAACTAATTTGACTATGCCAGCAAAAGCGTCCAGTCAAATTAGTTTCAAAATATTCAACAATATGTTTATTAATTAGTAAAGACAAAATTCGTACAACAACGCTTTAGTCTGTCATTAATTATGCATTCGTGACGAACCTAGCTTCATCATTCATGTCATCATTGATTAAGCCGTTATCCTACACGTCATATAGTTGTTTATGACGTCATATGATTGATGGGTAAACTGGAAAGGTCCATTATTCCTCAGAAGTGAGTCTTCCTCTAGCAGAATACATTGATATTAACAATAGAAGTCCAGAAACACTTCCAAGCTTATGAAAAAAAACCCAATGAATTATAGCAGCGCTGTTATCAACACTCCGAAAAGAACCCTTTCACTTATGAATTCCCCAAATCCTATTTTAACGTTAGCATACAGACAACTGTTTGAATATTTTGAAATTAATTTGACTGGAAGCCGTTAGTGGCGCACCAACGGCTTCAGTCAAGTTCAACAGAATGACTTTTAATTGTAAAGAATACACATTTTAAGGAATGTTAATAATAAGATAATATCCTTTTTGAAAGGTTACTACTGGACTGGCTGGCTCTAGTATGGAACCAGTCGGTTCAGTGGTACATTTTCAAAAATAGTATTCTCTTGTCCTGCAAATGGACCACATTTATTATATATTTAATAAGAAATGAAATGCGCGTGCAATTCTATTTATAAAATACAATACTGGTCCCCTTTTCTACACATAGTTTGGTAATTGTAATCTAACGTTAAAGTCCAACACGACTGCAGACGCCGGTTCAGCCGATCTCTCCATGAATGGGTTACAACTCGACAAGGCTCGATAATTCCAATACGATCTTGCTAACGTCGATGAAATGGCAAGACATTTGACATTATTCCTAGGTATGAACGCGCATGAAACGCAATTTAGTGCAGACAGTCCCTCAGGTGTGCTATCATAGCTCACACCTGTTAAAACTAAATAACAACAATTACATCAGATATTCAGCATCGTGTATATATGCAAGCGCGCAATGCTGTTTATAGACCCACAGGACGGTATAATACCGCATCCCATTTATACATCATAAAAAGTTAATGTAAGCATAAATAATTGAAGAAGCATTTCTCTTAAATCGATATATGCAGAATAGATTTGTGTTATAGAGGTGTGCAGTTTCTGAAGACACACGCTCATCAAAGAGTTTATGTTATTAATAAACTACTTTGTTGAATATAATACTTTCAAATGTGTTTTAAAGTTCCAATTTGCGTGATTAGAAAGCAGCTGTCTTTGATGATCATCTTCAGGAATTAAATCATTAACACTGTAGATCTGTCAGACCAAATCCTACACACTCACTAATCTGTTAAAAGATAATGTTAAATACCAGGATCTTGTTGCTGTCTAAGGATATCACTATCTATACAGAAGAAATTCCCATGTTAAATGAATACAATTTGTCTTACAACATCTGAAATCTGGCATTGGTATCAAGCTGTAAAGCATATCTAACTCAATAAGCCTGTTTTGCATATTCACCTTCGATGTCTTATGCTGTACATTAGTAATGCTTAGATGTGCTTCTCAATGATCTGGTGTGTAGATGTAATAATATAGTGCATGCTATGTCTATTGTTTCCTTGCATCTTAACCTTTTAATAATTAGATTTATCAAGACTAATGAGATTCTCGAATAGTGACTGTTCATTTGCAGGCCACGAGACGCCTGACTTTGAGAATTTACTAGTGGAATGACTGGCTTGGTTATTGAGCCAGACAGTTTAGTAGAAAATTTACAAAATTAGAAGAGTGTTTCCATTTTCCATCTGTGCTGATGGGGGGATTAGTGCAGTTGCACCAAGCTATCTTTCTCAACTGCTTACTATTGAACAGTTTGTACTATATTTGCCATAATCTGCCATATTGCATCACCGGAATTGTCGGAACAAGCCCTGTGGTCACAAAGTAAATTTCGCCCACTTAATGCGAGCAGACCGAGACCGCGATGATGTTCTGACCACATTTACATAATATCACATGGTCATAATCCATTTTGAGTATTGCCAAACAGTATTCATTGTTATCGGAATACTAACCCTATGCTCATTCGATTTGAGTGCCAAGTGTTTGCCTTTGGGCTGTGGGCACATACATTGTTATCGTATTAATATTTCATGCATGGTGTAATGAAGGTGCAGATAGGACACATTCTTTAGGATGTCTTAACTACCGTCTTGAGGATTTTGCATACAATTCAACAGTAAGCTGTTTGAGCCTAAGGCAGTAAAAGCATCCAGTACAATTAGTTTTAAAATAGTCAACAGCTTAGTTGTATGGTTACATTTGCAATACCCAGTTAAACTACAGATCCCACCTGGATACGATTGCGTGTATATACCGAGGCAGGAATCCTAGGCTTTTTCAGTTTGATTGAAATATAAATCATGTCAGGCGTCATATACTGGAGAAATGTATACACATTCGGCTATAAAAACGAAGAACTGACTTTGATGTCATGATAATAATTTTAAAATACTATACAGATTTTAAATCTGCCAAATTGCAGCACCAGAATTGCTAGCATAATTGGAGAAGAGCTTCCCTTTAAAGAATACACTTTTCACTGCCTGGATCCTGGTCTTGAACAATCTCTGATTTGTAGGGAATCAAAAACAAAGATTCTATGTAGAAATATAATGATGTTTCACCTCAGTTTTGATGAATGACCATAGCATAACACAGTGTGAATAACGTAGAACTATTCTGTTTTGTATACAATCACAGAGCGAATGGTTGTACTATCTGTCAAATGGCAAGCGAACACGAACTCATATAACTAGATTTAAAAAGTTTATATTCTATTTTGGAATGATCTGACCACATCTGAACATTTCCATCAGGAGTCAACATCGACTATAACATGTGAAAGTGAAATAGAGAAATTTAATCAACTGTCCTTACTCATACAGTAAGCAAGATAGTTGATATAGGTTTGACTTCCTATCCTCAAACTGCAAAGTTGTTATTGTACTTCTTATGCTACACGAGATCACATATATTTATCATCTACAATATATGAAGGGTCAATTCTTGTTTTATTTATGTGAAGATAATACTCAAGATATAGTAGCCTACTCTGGACTTGGAATCCCCTGTGCAGAGCAGCCCAATTAAGAAATTAAACACATCGCATTACTTTGTGCGGTGAATCCAACTCTTTCCATCACCATTTCACATTGCCTTTCTACCATAATGTTTGCAATGAGTTTCTGTTTAAGATTCTGGTAAATATCCATTCCAAGGGTTCCTTACACCAACATTATCACTCTGAGTAGACAGCAATCTTCTGCAAGCTGGACATCGAAAGACTACGAAACTGTTCATGTAGCATTAGAACACAAATTCATAGCAACACACGACAATTTTGAATGAAGTGGCTAACTGATACCATATGCTACTCGTGAGTGTTATTGCCAGATGTCAGATATTCACTAAGTGTTATTAATATATCGTAAATTTGTTATTTCTAATTCAGGAGAATCATCAATTTCAAATGGCTATCAATCATTTTGCATTCTCCTACAAAAATTGCTTCAAGCAACACCTGGAACATAATCTTTATGCTAATCTGCAAATATCCATGAAACATTAAATATAAAAACCATAATACCCTCTATCCAATGCCAATAATGTAGTTCTCTTAAATAAATACATCAGTGCCAGCATCTGGCAATTGCATAGACCAATCTTGAGACGATAACATGTTTTTCTATTAATCAGTGGATGTAGAAGCATAAAGAGCATGACACAGAAACATCCAAGGCGATTTACTATGTTTATTTATTAATTTAGTTATTTACATTTTCGTGTCCATGAAAAGACGTGCTACGTGAGGAAAACGGCACATTGATGCCAGATGGATGAGCTAGTTAATTAAGACGGAACAGAATAAAGGGGAGAGAATAAACATCGCCATACGCTTCCAGTTGGTAAACGCGCTCAGTGTGTAATAACATTGTTGCTAGATGTTGCAATTATGGACAGCAACAGTGTATAGGTTAACCATATTCAAACGATGACAGATTGAACGAAACAGTTATTCAAGCCGAAGTAGTTATTCAAGCCGAGATCTGCCATATTCTCTCAGTTGTTTCAGGAATGTGCGTGTGTGTGCGTGTGTGCGTGCATGCGTATGTGCATTCGTGCGTACGTACGTGTGTGCATGGGCGCGTGCGTGTATGCGTGTGTGAGTGCACATGTGCGTGCGTGCGTTTGTGCACGTGCGGTTATGTGTGCCCATGAGGGAAATCTTGCCGCTGCAAGTCACTGCAATCACAGACAACACCATGTTATATTATATTCAAGTTCAAAATGGTTGCTTATAATTTTCTGTGGACGTGAGCAAGAGACGTAGACTCGTCAGAACGGTCAGTGAAATGGCACGATTCGCTGGCACAACGTCGTTATATAAAAACGATTGATTCCAATACTGCATCACTAGGAGAAAATAAACGGTGTCCAAGACAGATGGGTGTCTCACGGTGAGATAGGAAATGAGCAGACGCGATCAGGAAGATTACTGGCCACGGGTCTGCTAAGCAAACAGATCGTGTTATATAATAAAATACCATCGCGATATTTACAGAATCCGGTGGAGCATAGGAAATACGATAACATTTCCCCTCATCTTGTCCACTACGTAAAGGTTCTTCCTGTTTTGTACGAGCGAGAGAGTAATTGTATCTTTTCTTTTTGTTATCATCATTTTTCACTGTCAGCGAGATTGCATTTAGTCGGGTGGGGGATGGGAGGTGTGGGTGTGGGTGTGGGTGTGGGTGTGGGTGTGGGTGTGGGTGTGGGTGTGGGTGTGTGGGTGGGGTGGGGTGGGGTGGGGTGGTGGTGGTGGTGGTGGTGGTGGTGGTGGTGTGTGTGTGTGTGTGTGTGTGTGTGTGTGTGTGTGTGTGTGTGTGTGTGTGTGTGTGTGTGTGTGTGTGTGTGGAAATCGCCACGACATCTACCACAAAGATTGTATGGTAACCTATGGTGGCATTCCCCCCCCCCCCCGTCCCCGACAAAACACCAACAAATACTGCTGTTTCGTGCTGGTTGTGATTTGAATTGCTTGGATAAGAGACGCTAGGTCATTCCAAAACTAGTATTGACTATTGAGTAGACAGGGATAAATTGCCTAATATAAGATTATTGTTTGGATGTTAACAACTGATAGCAAATACCTGAATTCGCGTGCATTGCGAAGTTGGTTTAACCAGTTTGATAATCGGGTCAGCCATTCTAGTGGTAAATTCTCAAAAATGGTTATCTCTTGGCCTGTAAATCCACATTGACACAGCAAAAACCCTTGTTTTTCTTTGACAACCTCCATTAATCAGTTAATGGGACTCTGAGATGAGGATCTCCTACAATAATCCGGTTTTATTTATACCGTATGCAGAACATGACCTTGAAGTTTGTCCATAACCATACATAGGAAAGCATCATCCACAAGTTCATTATGCTTCTAGTACGGTATCAAGTTCATGAAATAAATACATCAGCGACAACAAGAAGCCATTATATTGACCGATCTCTTTACTCATGGGTGTTAGATCGATCATGCCATATAGAAACAGACAGATCTTGGCCTAGAAACATCTATCCTGATTTATCTTGTTTATTTATTAATTAGTCGCCCTTTCTCTGGCCACAATACGACAGCCACGTGACAAATGGAACATCGATGACAAATTACTAATTAATTAGAATATGTGGACTAGGTTATCAGCAGGATGATAATGCTCTCTCCCGGGCTATTGCAAATACACACAATGGTGTTAGACTGTAAAGTGACACTTGGTAAAGTTGGTAATGTATATCGATAGGTAAATTCACATCCATGTGAAACATATATACATACAAACATATATATGCAACCAATACACCGGAGTTGCCAATGCCCATTTTATTTTCTACCCAAGAAATGCGGGGGTGGAGGTAGGGGGGGTGGTTGCAGGGGAACGGGGGGGGATGTGTGTGGGGTGTTACGGAAGTTTATTGATATCCACATCTTTTATTGCATATTTCAGTGACGTCACTGGCAAGGCTGCATTAAGTTTTTCACACACAATATTGTATCTACATGACTAGGTCATGCCAGGCGTTTACATTGAAAGACGCTAAATAATTCCATGATGTGTATCAGAAATAGATGGAGAATAAGCCACATTCTTTACACTTGACCGGCATATACTCTCACTCTATATATGCCAACATATCGATTTCTTGTTTTTGTAATGCATGTAGACGCTAAGGCTTCAGTGAGAGTCTACGTTTCATACTACGATGGGGGAGAGTTCATGTAGCACATGTGCGCGAGATGAGGTCACATCATTTTAGGAGCACTGCACGATTTACACGCATGGATGGTACCCTATGACTTGAGATGATTCGTGAATCCGGTTGCATGTTAAAATTCCTCATTTACCATTATTCATATTCAAACGCATCTATTTAATTTCATGCAAAACTGTTAAATATAGTATAGTGAATTCACTATTTTAATAGTAATGGGGCATATCTTCAGACCATGATATGTTTCTTTAATTTCCGTTCTGAACCTCAGTACATGGCTTGTGTGCTGATGATGAATCACGCCCGTCCAAGACATACTCTAAGCGGACGTGCCTAACAGACCGGAGTGGCCGGGAACTCGGGACAGGCTCTGATATCGACGATACACGACAGAAGTGCAATTAACAGAACATGTCTTGTCAACGATATTTATTCGATGATATTTATAATATCGATACTCTAGGTGAGATCACGTCTTTTTAAATAACTCTCCGAACTAGTCTAAAACGAGCTCTCAGAAACCTGCTAAAATTGTCAACGCTCCCTTAATTAGGATTCAGATGTGGATTATCAGATTGTAATATTTGCACAGTTGCCAAAGAGTTGATATCAACCACATATGCTCATTAGGTGTTTTCTCAGACATGGATAGACCTCACTCCCTTAGCAGAGGGACTTCAGTCGTGAAAATAAGTAACTTGTTACCGTCAATGTAATTCGTCACGTAGGCCTAGCTTTTATATGGATGATACGTTAAGCCCACACATCATCTAGCTCCGAGTTGATTTGTTCTTTCTATCAAATATGACTCTGAAAGTGCAGTCTTGTCGAACATTGTAGCAGGGAAGCATGGATATGTGTGTGTGTGTGTTATCAACAACACTGACAGTGTGCTCCGTAATAGGCCTCTCAGCTCTATCATTCCGTCATATGATGTCATAATTCATTACGTGACGTGTAGAATGTGATCATAAACAGTGACGTCATGAATGACGTAGATAAGTACGTCACGAATGCATAGTTGAAGACGGACTATGCGTTGGTGTAGGAATTGTATGTCCTTACTATTTAATAAGGATTATGTTGAATATTTTGAAACTAATTTTATTGGGCGCTGTTGCTGCCATATGCAGCAACAGCACCCAGTTAAATTAGTTTCAAAATATTTAAAAGCTTATCTGTATAGTTTTCTAGAAATTGATTGTCAGGGAGTTCAGAGATCGATCGATCCTAACACAAGCGACGTGTGTGTGGAGCGTAGCTAGCAGTGGGCAGGGCTTATAAAAAAAACCTGGAATGGTCCATTCTAGATTCCCAATCACAGGTTCTATTAGCAGAACATATTCAACACCGTTAGTATAGTCGATTTGCATTAGTATAATCAGGCTGCATTAGCATAGTCAGTCAGCATTAGCATAGTCACTCTGCTTGAGTATAGTCAGACTGCACTAGTATAATCACTCTGCTTGAGTATAGTCAGACTGCACTAGTATAGTCAGTCGGTATTAGTATAGTCAGTCAGCATTAGTATAATCAGTCTGCATTAGTATAAGCAGTCTGCATTAGTATAGTCAGTCAGCATTGGTTTAATCAGTCAGCATTAGTAAAGTCAGTCTGCATTACCATAGTCAGTCTGCACTAGTATAGTCAGTCTGTATTAGTATAGTCAGCCTGCATTAGTATAGCCAGTCTGCATTAGTATAGTCAGTCTGCACTTGTATAGGCAGTCTGTATTAGTATAGGCAGTCTGCATTAGTAGAGTCAGTTTGCATTATCATTTTCATTCTGCATTAGTATAGTCAGTCTGCATTATAATTCCATAACAAGTTAACTTTGTTGGAAAGATATCAGCATTATTAGATGTCATGCCAATCGTGTAGATTTTAGATACGTATAGGAACATGGTTTACAGCACAATTTGAGACGGTCTCTCTTTTGGGGATACAGTTTGACCCGAAATCCAAGCATGCCTTTATTCAAAGAAATATTTACCATTTTGACCATTTCAAGACATGCCTTGGCCTTGTCTGGAAAGGAAGAAGCATTCTCGTGTGATTCCATTGGACCTTCTCTCAATATGTCTTGGGAATAGCATGGTTTGCCCAAACTCGTGTTAACTTAAAATGAGAATCAGCACGGTATTGCTTGCATGAGTTTATTTGAATTCCTCTCGCTCGCCCTTCAACGTCTCACAACCCCCTCTCCTCGTCTTCGCATATCACTCTCCTTTCCTCAGCTGCGGACATTCATATCTTCCTCTTCCCTCTCTTACCTCATCCCATCTCAGTAACAGCATATCATCTCAAGACATATATTACGTAACATAAATGACTTTGCTCACAGGTAGTGTCGCATACAAATTTATAGTGCATAAGCTCCATAAAATTATTGTATCATATTAACAGAAACAGTGTTCTTTGAAATGGGAATAAAATAACAATATTTTTCTATGGCAAACTGAAGTCACTCCGTAGTACACAGGTGGGTGCGTTTGTCTCTGCCTAATACAAGCAAAGGATTAGTTGATGGATTTACTCGGCATATGAACAAACACGAGATAACTACGAGAGGGCTCTTGTCCTCCTCTTCCAATTCCTAAGCTTTAGAAAGAACTATTTCCAATATCTTTAACTTCCGGTGTGACAGGTGGACACGTCGCCACACGTGGGAAGACACTCCTTGTTTAATGGCTGACGAAACATGGTTTCAAAACATTGCTCCAGAGAAGGTTGCCTGAAAGCTAATTACAAGGCCAAATCAATGTATCTCTCTGTATTCTGCATTTCTGCTATTCAGGTACGGAGTATGTGCCATGTGATGTCCGTTTTGAGAACAGTGCTGATGCCCTGTCACAAAATCTTACATTCTAAGACAGCACCATCAACTACATTTAAGCTAACCTTTTCCATAATACAGACCAGTTCTGAGTCTAAAGGGTCGATCACATTATTCCGTATTTTTGCCTCTATTGTATTTCCTAACATTTTGTATTATTTACACAAATCTGACAGACCAAACAGTTGTATTGTGCCAAGTATACCTGAATCATGTTTTGGAATTGGATGAGAGACACACGCACGCACGCACGGAGGAACGTAAGCACACACGCACGCACTCACACACGCACGGAAGGAAAGCTACATGGTAGAAAAGTAAAGCACAGCTGCATGGTAGAAATGTGAAGTAAAGCTGCATGGTAGAAAAGTAAAGTAAAGCTGCATGGTAGAAAAGTAAAGCAAAGTGGCGTGGGAGAAAAGTAAAGGAAAGCTGCATGGTAGAAAAGTAAAGGAAAGCTGTGTGGTAGAAAAGTAAAGTAAAGCTGCGTGGTAGAAAAGTGAAGTAAATCCATGTGGTAGAAAAGTAAAGTAAAGCTGCATGGTAGAACAGTAAAGTAAAGCCACGTGGTGGAAAAGTAAACTAAAGCTGCATGGTAGAAATGTGAAGTAAAGCTGCATGGTAGAAAAGTAAAGTAAAGCTGCATGGTAGAAAAGTAAAGCAAAGTGGCGTGGTAGAAAAGTAAAGGAAAGCTGCATGGTAGAAAAGTTAAGCAAAGCAGCATGGTAGAAAAGTAAAATAAAGCTGCATGGAAGAAAAGTAAAGTAAATCCATGCAGTAGAAAAGTAAAGCAAAGCGGCATGGTAGAAAAGTAAAGTAAATCTGCGTGGTAGAAAAGTAAAGTAAAGCTGCATGGTAGAAAAGTAAAGTAAAGCTGCATGGTAGAAAAGTAAAGTAAAGCTGCATGGTAGAAAAGTAAAGCAAAACTGCTCGGTAGAAAGGTACGGTAAAGCCATGTGGTAGAAAAGTACAGCAAAGCAACATGTTAGAAAGGAAATGTAAGGATGCATGGTGGAAAAGTAAAGAAAAGTCATGTGGTCGAACAGTAAAGTAACGCTGCATGGTAGAAAAGTAAAGTAAAGCACCGTGGTAGAAAAGTAAAGTAAAGTGGCATGGTAGAAAAGTAAAGTAAAGCAGCATGGTAGAAAAGTAAAGTAAAGCTGCATGGTAGAAAATCAAAGTAAAGCTGCGAGGTAGAAAGGTAAAGTAAAGCTGCATGGTAGAAAAGTAAAGCAAAACTGCTTGGTAGAAAAGCAAAGGAAGGCTGCATGGTAGAAAAGTAAAGTTAATCCATGAGGTAGAAAAGTTAAGCAAAGCTGCGTGGTAGAAATGTAAAGTAAAGCTGCATGGTAGAAAACTAAAGTAAAGCTGCGTGGTAGAAAAGTAAAGTTAAACCATAAGGTAGAGAAGTAAAGTAAAGTTGCGTTGTAGAAAAGTAAAGTAAAGTCAAGTGTTAGAAAAGTAAAGTAAAGCAGCATGGTGGAAAATCAAAGTAAAGCTGCGAGGTAGAAAGCTAAAGTAAAGCTGCATGGTAGGAAAGTGAAGTAAAGCTGCATGGTAGAAAAGTAAAGTAAAGCTGCGAGGTAGAAAAGTAAAGTAAAGTCAAGTGTTAGAAAAGTAAAGTAAAGCAGCATGGTGGAAAATCAAAGTAAAGCTGCGAGGTAGAAAGCTAAAGTAAAGCTGCATGGTAGAAAAGTGAAGTAAAGCTGTGTGGTAGAAAAGTAAAGCAAAACTGCTTGGTAGAAATGCAAAGGAAGGCTGCATGGTAGAAAAGTAAAGTAAATCAATGAGTTAGAAAAGTAAATTAAAGCTGCATGGTAGAAAAGTAAAGTAAAGCTGTTTGGTAGAAAACCGACATGGTAGAAAAGTAAAGCAAAACTGCGCAGTAGAAAGCTAAGGTAAAGCCACGTGGTGGAAAAGTAAAGTAAGGCAACATGTTAGAAAGGAAATGTAAGGATGCATGGTAGAAAAGTAAAGAAAAGTCATGTGGTAGAACAGTAAAGTAAAGCTACATGGTAGAAAAGTGAAGGAAAGCTACATGGTAGAAAAGTGAAGGAAAGCTACATGGTAGAAAAGTAAAGCACAGCTGCATGGTAGAAAAGTAAAGTAAAGCTGCATGGTAGAAAAGTAAAGTAAAGCCGCATCGTAAAAATGTAAAGTAAAGCCGCATCGTAAAAATGTAAAGTAAAGCTGCATGGTAGAAAAGTAAAGTAAAGCTGTGAGGTAGAAAAGTAAAGTAAAGCCATGTGTTAGAAAAGTAAAGTAAAGCTGCATGGTAGAAAAGTAAAGTAAAGCTGCATGGTAGAAAAGTAAAGCAATACTGCATGGTAGAAAAGTAAAGTAAAGCTACATGGTAGAAAAGTAAAGTAAAGCTGCATGGTAGAAAAGTAAAGTAAATCCACACAGTAGAACAGTAAAGCAAAGCGGCATGGTAGAAAAGTAAAGAAAAGCTGCATGGTAGAAAAGTAAAGTAAAGCTGGATGGTAGAAAAGTAAAGGAAAGCTGCATGGTAGAAAACTAAAGTAAAGCTGCATGGTAGAAAAGTAAAGTAAAGCTGCATAGTAGAAAAGTAAAGTTAATCCATGAGGTAGAGAAGTAAAGTAAAGCTGCATTGTAGAAAAGTAAAGTAAAGCTGTGAGGTAGAAAAGTAAAGTAAAGCCATGTGTTAGAAAAGTAAAGTAAAGCTGCATGGTAGAAAAGTAAAGTAAAGCTGCATGGTAGAAAATCACAGTAAAGCTGCGAGGTAGAAACGTAAAGTAAAGCTGCATGGTAGAAAAGCAAAGGAAGGCTGCATGGTAGAAATGTAAAGTAAATCAACGAGGTAGAAAAGTAAATTAAAGCTGCATGGTAGAAAAGTAAAGTAAAGCTGCTTGGTAGAAAACCCACATGGTAGAAAAGTAAAGCAAAACTGCGCAGTTGAAAGGTAAGATAAAGCCATGTGATAGAAAAGTAAAGCAAAACTGCGCAGTAGAAAGGTAAGGTAAAGCCACGTGGTGGAAAAGTAAAGTAAGGCAACATGTTAGAAAGGAAATGTAAGGATGCATGGTAGAAAAGTAAAGAAAAGTCATGTGGTAGAACAGCAAAGTAAAGATGCGTGGTAGAAAGGTAAAGTAAGGCTGCATGGTACATGAAGTAAAGTTAGGCTACATGGTAGAAAAGTAAAGTAAAGCTACAAGGTAGAAAAGTAAAGAAAAGCCACATGGTAGAAAAGTGAAGGAAAGCTACATGGTAGAAAAGTGAAGGAAAGCTGCATGGTAGAAAAGTAAAATAAAGCTGCATGGTAGAAAAGTAAAGTAAAGCTGCGTGGTAGAACTGAATTAAATCCACGAGGTAGAAAAATAAAAGAAAGCTGCATGGTAGAAAAGTTAAGCAAAGCAGCATGGTAGACAAGTAAAGTAAAGCTGCATGGTAGAAAAGTAAATTAAACCCATGCAGTAGAAAAGTAAAGTAAAGCTGCATGGTAGAAAAGTAATGTAAAGCTGCATGGTAGAAAATCAAAGTAAAGCTGCATGGTAGAAAAGTAAAGTAAAGCTGCATGGTAGAAAAGTAAAGCAAAGCTGCATGGTAGAAAAGTAAAGGAAAGCTGCATGGTAGAAAAGTAAAGTAAAGCTGCATGGGAGAACAGTAAAGGAAAGCTGCATGGGAGAAAAGTAAAGTAAAGCTGTGTGGTAGAAAAGTAAAGTAAAGCTGCATGGTAGAAAAGTAAAGTAAAGCTGCATGGTAGAAAAGTAAAGTAAATCCACACAGTAGAACAGTAAAGCAAAGCGGCATGGTAGAAAAGTAAAGAAAAGCTGCATGGTAGAAAAGTAAAGAAAAGCTGCATGGTAGAAAAGTAAAGTAAAGCTGGATGGTAGAAAAGTAAAGTAAAGCTGCATGGTAGAAAAGTAAAGGAAAGCTGCATGGTAGAAAAGTAAAGTAAAGCTGCATGGTAGAAAAGTAAAGCAAAACTGCGCAGTAGAAAGGTAAGGTAAAGCCATGTGGTAGAAAAGTACAGCAAAGCAACATGTTAGAAAGGAAATGTAACGCTGCATGGTCGAAATGTAAAGTAAAGCAGTGTGGTAGAAAAGTAAAGTAAATCCACGCAGTAGAAAAGCAAAGCAAAGTGGCATGGTAGAAAACTAAAGTAAAGCTGCGTGGTAGAAAAGTAAAGTAAACCCATGTGTTAGAAAAGTAAAGTAAAGCTGCATGGTAGAAAAGTAAAGTAAAGCTGCATGGTAGAAAATCAAAGTAAAGCTGCGAGGTAGAAAAGTAAAGTAAAGCTGCATGGGAGAAAAGTAAAGTAAAGCTGTGTGGTAGAAAAGCAACGGAAGGCTGCATGGTAGAAAAGTAAAGTAAATCCACGAGGTAGAAAAGTAAATTAAAGCTGCATGGTAGAAAACCCACATGGTAGAAAAGTAAAGCAAAACTGCGCAGGAGAAAGGTAAGATAAAGCCATGTGATAGAAAAGCAAAGCAAAACTGCGCAGGAGAAAGGTAAGGTAAAGCCACGTGGTGGAAATGTAAAGTAAGGCAACATGTTAGAAAGGAAATGTAAGGATGCATGGTAGAAAAGTAAAGAAAAGTCACCTGGTAGAACAGTAAAGTAAAGATGCGTGGTAGAAAGGTAAAGTAAGGCTGCATGGTACATGAAGTAAAGTAAAGCCACATGGTAGAAAAGTGAAGGAAAGCTACATGGTAGAAAAGTGAAGGAAAGCTACATGGTAGAAAAGTAAAGCACAGCTGCATGGTAGAAATGTGAAGTAAAGCTGCATGGTAGAAAAGTAAAGTAAAGCCGCATGGTAGAAAAGTAAAGTAAAGCTGCGTGGTAGAAAAGTAAAGTAAATCCATGCAGTAGAAAAGTAAAGCAAAGCGGCATGGTAGAAATTAAAGTAAATCTGCATGGTAGGAAAGTAAAGCAAAGCTGCATGGTAGAAAAGTAAAGGAAAGCTGCATGGTAGAAAAGTAAAGTAAAGCTGCATGGGAGAACAGTAAAGGAAAGCTGCATGGGAGAAAAGTAAAGTAAAGCTGCGAGGTAGAAAAGTAAAGTAAGCTGTGTGGTAGAAAAGTAAAGTAAAGCTGCGTGGTAGAAAAGTAAAGTAAATCCATGTAGTACAAAAGTAAAGCAAAGTGGCATGGTAGAAAAGTAAAGTAAAGCTGCATGGTAGAAAAGTAAAGCAAAACTGCGTGGTAGAAAGGTACGGTAAAGCCATGTGGTAGAAAAGTACAGCAAAGCAACATGTTAGAAAGGAAATGTAAGGATGCATGGTGGAAAAGTAAAGTAAAGCAGTGTGGTAGAAAAGTAAAGTAAATCCATGCAGTAGAAAAGCAAAGCAAAGTGGCATGGTAGAAAAGTAAAGGAAAGCTGCATGGTAGAAAACTAAAGTAAAGCTGCGTGGTAGAAAAGTAAAGTAAAGCTGCATGGTAGAAAAGTAAAGTTAATCCATGAGGTAGAGAAGTAAGGTAAAGCTGCATTGTAGAAAAGTAAAGTAAAGCTGCATGGTAGAAAAGTAAAGTAAAGCTGCATGGTAGAAAAGTAAAGTAAAGTTGCATGGTAGAAAAGTAAAGTAAAGCTGCATGGTAGAAAAGTAAAGTAAAGCTGCATGGAAGAAAAGTAAAGTAAAGCTGCATGGTAGAAAAGTAAAGTAAATCCATACAGTAGAACAGTAAAGCAAAGCGGCATGGTAGAAAAGTAAAGTAAAGCTGGATGGTAGAAAAGTAAAGGAAAGCTGCATGGTAGAAAACTAAAGTAAAGCTGCATGGTAGAAAAGTAAAGTAAAGCTGCATAGTAGAAAAGTAAATTAATCCATGAGGTAGAAAAGTAAAGTAAAGCTGCCTTGTAGAAAAGTAAAGTAAAGCTGTGAGGTAGAAAAGTAAAGTAAAGCCATGTGTTAGAAAAGTAAAGTAAAGCTGCATGGTAGAAAAGTAAAGTAAAGCTGCATGGTAGAAAATCAAAGTAAAGCTGCGAGGTAGAAAGCTAAAGTAAAGCTGCATGGTAGAAAAGTAAAGTAAAGCTGTGTGGTAGAAAAGTAAAGTAAAGCTGCTTGGTAGAAAAGCAAAGGAAGGCTGCATGGTAGAAAAGTAAAGTAAATCAACGAGGTAGAAAAGTAAATTAAAGCTGCATGGTAGAAAAGTAAAGTAAAGCTGTTTGGTAGAAAACCCACATGGTAGAAAAGTAAAGCAAAACTGCGCAGTAGAAAGCTAAGGTAAAGCCACGTGGTGGAAAAGTAAAGTAAGGCAACATGTTAGAAAGGAAATGTAAGGATGCATGGTAGAAAAGTAAAGAAAAGTCACCTGGTAGAACAGTAAAGTAAAGATGAGTGGTAGAAAGGTAAAGTAAGGCTGCATGGTAGAAAAGTGAAGGAAAGCTACATGGTAGAAAAGTGAAGGAAAGCTACATGGTAGAAAAGTAAAGCACAGCTGCATGGTAGAAATGTGAAGTAAAGCTGCATGGTAGAAAAGTAAAGTAAAGCCACATGGTAGAAATGTAAAATAAAGCTGCATGGTAGAAAAGTTAAGCAAAGCAGCATGGTAGAAAAGTAAAGGAAAGCAGCATGGTAGAAAAGTTAAGCAAAGCTGCATGGTAGAAAAGTAAAGTAAAGCCGCATGGTAGAAATGTAAAATAAAGCTGCATGGTAGAAAAGGTAAGCAAAGCAGCATGGTAGAAAAGTAAAGGAAAGCAGCATGGTAGACAAGTAAAGTAAAGCTGCATGGTAGAAAAGTAAAGTAAATCCATGCAGTAGAAAAGTAAAGCAAAGCGGCATGGTAGAAAAGTAAAGTAAAGCTGCATGGTAGAAACGTAAAGTAAAGCTGCATGGTAGAAAAGTAAAGTAAAGCTGCATGGTAGAAAAGTAAAGGAAAGCTGCATGGTAGAAAAGTAAAGTAAAGCTGCATAGCAGAACAGTAAAGGAAAGCTGCATGGGAGAAAAGTAAAGTAAAGCTGCATGGTAGAAAAGTAAAGTAAAGCTGTGTGGTAGAAAAGTAAAGTAAATCTGCGTGGTAGAAAAGTAAAGTAAAGCTGCATGGTAGAAAAGTAAAATAAAGCTTCATGGTAGAAAAGTAAAGTAAAGCTGCATGGTAGAAAAGTAAAGCAAAACTGCGTGGTAGAAAGGTAAGGTAAAGCCATGTGGTAGAAAGGTACAGCAAAGCAACATGTTAGAAAGGAAATGTAAGGATGCATGGTGGAAAAGTAAAATAAAGCTTCATGGTAGAAAAGTAAAGTAAAGCTGCATGGTAGAAAAGTGAAGCAAAGCTGCATGGTAGAAAAGTAAAGTAAAGCCGTGTGGTAGAAAAGTAAAGTGAAGCTGCATGGTAGAAAAGTGAAGTAAAGCTGCATGGTAGAAAAGTGAAGCAAAGCTGCATGGTAGAAAAGTAAAGTAAAGCCGTGTGGTAGAAAAGTAAAGTAAAGCTGCGTGGTAGAAAAGTGAAGTAAAGCTGCATGGTAGAAAAGTAAAGTAAAGCTGCATGGTAGAAAAGTAAAGTAAAGAAGCATGGTAGAAAAGTAAAGTAAAGCAGCATGGTAGAAAAGTAAAGTAAAGCTGCATGGTAGAAAATCAAAGTAAAGCTGCGAGGTAGAAAAGTAAAGTAAAGCTGCATGGTAGAAAAGTAAAGTAAAGCTGCATGGGAGAAAAGTAAAGTAAAGCTGCATGGTAGAAAAGTGAAGTAAAGCTGCATGGTAGAAAAGTAAAGTAAAGCCTCGTGGTAGAAAAGTAAAGTAAAGCTGCATGGTAGAAAAGTAAAGTAAAGCCGCATGGTAGAAAAGTAAAGTAAAGCTGCATGGTAGAAAAGTAAAATAAAGCTTCATGGTAGAAAAGTAAAGTAAAGCTGCATGGTAGAAAAGTAAAGCAAAACTGCGCGGTAGAAAGGTAAGGTAAAGCCATGTGGTAGAAAAGTACAGCAAAGCAACATGTTAGAAAGGAAATGTAAGGATGCATGGTGGAAAAGTAAAGTAAAGCAGTGTGGTAGAAAAGTAAAGTAAAGCCATGTGTTAGAAAAGTAAAGTAAAGCTGCATGGTAGAAAAGTAAAGTAAAGCTGCATGGTAGAAAATCAAAGTAAAGCTGCGAGGTAGAAAGCTAAAGTAAAGCTGCATGGTAGAAAAGTAAAGTAAAGCTGTGAGGTAGAAAAGTAAAGTAAAGCCATGTGTTAGAAAAGTAAAGTAAAGCTGCATGGTAGAAAAGTAAAGTAAAGCTGCATGGTAGAAAATCAAAGTAAAGCTGCGAGGTAGAAAGCTAAAGTAAAGCTGCATGGTAGAAAAGTAAAGTAAAGCTGTGTGGGAGAAAAGTAAAGTAAAGCTGCATGGTAGAAAAGTGAAGTAAAGCTGCATGGTAGAAAAGTAAAGTAAAGCCTCGTGGTAGAAAAGTAAAGTAAAGCTGCATGGTAGAAAAGTAAAGTAAAGCCGCATGGTAGAAAAGTAAAGTAAAGCTGCATGGTAGAAAAGTAAAATAAAGCTTCATGGTAGAAAAGTAAAGTAAAGCTGCATGGTAGAAAAGTAAAGCAAAACTGCGCGGTAGAAAGGTAAGGTAAAGCCATGTGGTAGAAAAGTACAGCAAAGCAACATGTTAGAAAGGAAATGTAAGGATGCATGGTGGAAAAGTAAAGTAAAGCAGTGTGGTAGAAAAGTAAAGTAAAGCCATGTGTTAGAAAAGTAAAGTAAAGCTGCATGGTAGAAAAGTAAAGTAAAGCTGCATGGTAGAAAATCAAAGTAAAGCTGCGAGGTAGAAAAGTAAAGTAAAGCTGCCTTGTAGAAAAGTAAAGTAAAGCTGTGAGGTAGAAAAGTAAAGTAAAGCCATGTGTTAGAAAAGTAAAGTAAAGCTGCATGGTAGAAAAGTAAAGTAAAGCTGCATGGTAGAAAATCAAAGTAAAGCTGCGAGGTAGAAAGCTAAAGTAAAGCTGCATGGTAGAAAAGTAAAGTAAAGCTGTGTGGTAGAAAAGTAAAGTAAAGCTGCTTGGTAGAAAAGCAAAGGAAGGCTGCATGGTAGAAAAGTAAAGTAAATCAACGAGGTAGAAAAGTAAATTAAAGCTGCATGGTAGAAAAGTAAAGTAAAGCTGTTTGGTAGAAAACCCACATGGTAGAAAAGTAAAGCAAAACTGCGCAGTAGAAAGCTAAGGTAAAGCCACGTGGTGGAAAAGTAAAGTAAGGCAACATGTTAGAAAGGAAATGTAAGGATGCATGGTAGAAAAGTAAAGAAAAGTCACCTGGTAGAACAGTAAAGTAAAGATGAGTGGTAGAAAGGTAAAGTAAGGCTGCATGGTAGAAAAGTGAAGGAAAGCTACATGGTAGAAAAGTGAAGGAAAGCTACATGGTAGAAAAGTAAAGCACAGCTGCATGGTAGAAATGTGAAGTAAAGCTGCATGGTAGAAAAGTAAAGTAAAGCCACATGGTAGAAATGTAAAATAAAGCTGCATGGTAGAAAAGTTAAGCAAAGCAGCATGGTAGAAAAGTAAAGGAAAGCAGCATGGTAGAAAAGTTAAGCAAAGCTGCATGGTAGAAAAGTAAAGTAAAGCCGCATGGTAGAAATGTAAAATAAAGCTGCATGGTAGAAAAGGTAAGCAAAGCAGCATGGTAGAAAAGTAAAGGAAAGCAGCATGGTAGACAAGTAAAGTAAAGCTGCATGGTAGAAAAGTAAAGTAAATCCATGCAGTAGAAAAGTAAAGCAAAGCGGCATGGTAGAAAAGTAAAGTAAAGCTGCATGGTAGAAACGTAAAGTAAAGCTGCATGGTAGAAAAGTAAAGTAAAGCTGCATGGTAGAAAAGTAAAGGAAAGCTGCATGGTAGAAAAGTAAAGTAAAGCTGCATAGCAGAACAGTAAAGGAAAGCTGCATGGGAGAAAAGTAAAGTAAAGCTGCATGGTAGAAAAGTAAAGTAAAGCTGTGTGGTAGAAAAGTAAAGTAAATCTGCGTGGTAGAAAAGTAAAGTAAAGCTGCATGGTAGAAAAGTAAAATAAAGCTTCATGGTAGAAAAGTAAAGTAAAGCTGCATGGTAGAAAAGTAAAGCAAAACTGCGTGGTAGAAAGGTAAGGTAAAGCCATGTGGTAGAAAGGTACAGCAAAGCAACATGTTAGAAAGGAAATGTAAGGATGCATGGTGGAAAAGTAAAATAAAGCTTCATGGTAGAAAAGTAAAGTAAAGCTGCATGGTAGAAAAGTGAAGCAAAGCTGCATGGTAGAAAAGTAAAGTAAAGCCGTGTGGTAGAAAAGTAAAGTGAAGCTGCATGGTAGAAAAGTGAAGTAAAGCTGCATGGTAGAAAAGTGAAGCAAAGCTGCATGGTAGAAAAGTAAAGTAAAGCCGTGTGGTAGAAAAGTAAAGTAAAGCTGCGTGGTAGAAAAGTGAAGTAAAGCTGCATGGTAGAAAAGTAAAGTAAAGCTGCATGGTAGAAAAGTAAAGTAAAGAAGCATGGTAGAAAAGTAAAGTAAAGCAGCATGGTAGAAAAGTAAAGTAAAGCTGCATGGTAGAAAATCAAAGTAAAGCTGCGAGGTAGAAAAGTAAAGTAAAGCTGCATGGTAGAAAAGTAAAGTAAAGCTGCATGGGAGAAAAGTAAAGTAAAGCTGCATGGTAGAAAAGTGAAGTAAAGCTGCATGGTAGAAAAGTAAAGTAAAGCCTCGTGGTAGAAAAGTAAAGTAAAGCTGCATGGTAGAAAAGTAAAGTAAAGCCGCATGGTAGAAAAGTAAAGTAAAGCTGCATGGTAGAAAAGTAAAATAAAGCTTCATGGTAGAAAACTAAAGTAAAGCTGCATGGTAGAAAAGTAAAGCAAAACTGCGCGGTAGAAAGGTAAGGTAAAGCCATGTGGTAGAAAAGTACAGCAAAGCAACATGTTAGAAAGGAAATGTAAGGATGCATGGTGGAAAAGTAAAGAAAAGTCACGTGGTCGAACAGTAATGTAACGCTGCATGGTAGAAATGTAAAGTAAAGCAGTGTGGTAGAAAAGTAAAGTAAATCCATGCAGTAGAAAAGCAAAGCAAAGTGGCATGGTAGAAAAGTAAAGGAAAGCTGCATGGTAGAAAACTAAAGTAAAGCTGCGTGGTAGAAAAGTAAAGTTAATCCATGAGGTAGAGAAGTAAAGTAAAGCTGCGTTGTAGAAAAGTAAAGTAAAGCTGCATGGTAGAAAAGTAAAGTAAAGCTGCATGGTAGAAAAGTAAAGTAAAGCTGCGAGGTAGAAAAGTAAATTAAAGCTGCATGGTAGAAAGGTAAAGTAAAGCCTCGTGGTAGAAAAGTAAAGTAAAGCTGCATGGTAGAAAAGTAAAGTAAAGCTGCATGGTAGAAAAGTAAAGTAAAGCTGCATGGTAGAAAAGTAAAGTAAAGCTGCATGGTAGAAAAGTAAAGTAAAGCTGCATGGTAGAAAAGTAAAGTAAAGCTGCATGGTAGAAAAGTAAAGTAAAGCTGCATGGTAGAAAAGTGAAGCAAAGCTGCATGGTAGAAAAGTAAAGTAAAGCCGTGTGGTAGAAAAGTAAAGTGAAGCTGCATGGTAGAAAAGTGAAGTAAAGCTGTATGGTAGAAAAGTGAAGCAAAGCTGTATGGTAGAAAAGTGAAGCAAAGCTGCATGGTAGAAAAGTAAAGGAAAGCTGCATGGTAGAAAACTAAAGTAAAGCTGCGTGGTAGAAAAGTAAAGTTAATCCATGAGGTAGAGAAGTAAAGTAAAGCTGCGTTGTAGAAAAGTAAAGTAAAGCTGCATGGTAGAAAAGTAAAGTAAAGCTGCATGGTAGAAAAGTAAAGTAAAGCTGCGAGGTAGAAAAGTAAATTAAAGCTGCATGGTAGAAAGGTAAAGTAAAGCCTCGTGGTAGAAAAGTAAAGTAAAGCTGCATGGTAGAAAAGTAAAGTAAAGCTGCATGGTAGAAAAGTAAAGTAAAGCTGCATGGTAGAAAAGTAAAGTAAAGCTGCATGGTAGAAAAGTAAAGTAAAGCTGCATGGTAGAAAAGTAAAGTAAAGCTGCATGGTAGAAAAGTAAAGTAAAGCTGCATGGTAGAAAAGTGAAGCAAAGCTGCATGGTAGAAAAGTAAAGTAAAGCCGTGTGGTAGAAAAGTAAAGTGAAGCTGCATGGTAGAAAAGTGAAGTAAAGCTGTATGGTAGAAAAGTGAAGCAAAGCTGCATGGTAGAAAAGTAAAGTAAAGCCGTGTGGTAGAAAAGTAAAGTAAAGCTGCGTGGTAGAAAAGTGAAGTAAAGCTGCATGGTAGAAAAGTAAAGTAAAGCTGCATGGTAGAAAAGTAAAGTAAAGAAGCATGGTAGAAAAGTAAAGTAACGCAGCATGGTAGAAAAGTAAAGTAAAGCTGCATGGTAGAAAATCAAAGTAAAGCTGCGAGGTAGAAAAGTAAAGTAAAGCTGCATGGTAGAAAAGTAAAGTAAAGCTGCATGGGAGAAAAGTAAAGTAAAGCTGCATGGTAGAAAAGTGAAGTAAAGCTGCATGGTAGAAAAGTGAAGTAAAGCTGCATGGTAGAAAAGTAAAGTAAAGCTGCATGGTAGAAAAGTAAAGTAAAGCTGCATAGCAGAACAGTAAAGGAAAGCTGCATGGGAGAAAAGTAAAGTAAAGCTGCATGGTAGAAAAGTAAAGTAAAGCTGTGTGGTAGAAAAGTAAAGTAAATCTGCGTGGTAGAAAAGTAAAGTAAAGCTGCATGGTAGAAAAGTAAAGTAAAGCTGCATGGTAGAAAAGTAAAGCAAAACTGCGTGGTAGAAAGGTAAGGTAAAGCCATGTGGTAGAAAGGTACAGCAAAGCAACATGTTAGAAAGGAAATGTAAGGATGCATGGTGGAAAAGTAAAGAAAAGTCACGTGGTCGAACAGTAATGTAACGCTGCATGGTAGAAATGTAAAGTAAAGCAGTGTGGTAGAAAAGTAAAGTAAATCCACGCAGTAGAAAAGCAAAGCAAAGTGGCATGGTAGAAAAGTAAAGGAAAGCTGCATGGTAGAAAACTAAAGTAAAGCTGCGTGGTAGAAAAGTAAAGTTAATCCATGAGGTAGAGAAGTAAAGTAAAGCTGCGTTGTAGAAAAGTAAAGTAAAGCTGCATGGTAGAAAAGTAAAGTAAAGCTGCATGGTAGAAAAGTAAAGTAAAGCTACGAGGTCGAAAAGTAAATTAAAGCTGCATGGTAGAAAGGTAAAGTAAAGCCTCGTGGTAGAAAAGTAAAGTAAAGCTGCATCGTAGAAAAGTAAAGTAAAGCTGCATGGTAGAAAAGTAAAGTAAAGCTGCATGGTAGAAAAGTGAAGCAAACCTGCATGGTAGAAAAGTAAAGTAAAGCCGTGTGGTAGAAAAGTAAAGTGAAGCTGCATGGTAGAAAAGTGAAGTAAAGCTGCATGGTAGAAAAGTGAAGCAAAGCTGCATGGTAGAAAAGTAAAGTAAAGCCGTGTGGTAGAAAAGTAAAGTAAAGCTGCGTGGTAGAAAAGTGAAGTAAAGCTGCATGGTAGAAAAGTAAAGTAAAGCTGCATGGTAGAAAAGTAAAGTAAAGAAGCATGGTAGAAAAGTAAAGTAAAGCAGCATGGTAGAAAAGTAAAGTAAAGCTGCATGGTAGAAAATCAAAGTAAAGCTGCGAGGTAGAAAAGTAAAGTAAAGCTGCATGGTAGAAAAGTAAAGTAAAGCTGCATGGGAGAAAAGTAAAGTAAAGCTGCATGGTAGAAAAGTGAAGTAAAGCTGCATGGTAGAAAAGTAAAGTAAAGCCTCGTGGTAGAAAAGTAAAGTAAAGCTGCATGGTAGAAAAGTAAAGTAAAGCTGCATGGTAGAAAAGTAAAGTAAAGCTGCATGGTAGAAAAGTAAAATAAAGCTTCATGGTAGAAAAGTAAAGTAAAGCTGCATGGTAGAAAAGTAAAGCAAAACTGCGCGGTAGAAAGGTAAGGTAAAGCCATGTGGTAGAAAAGTACAGCAAAGCAACATGTTAGAAAGGAAATGTAAGGATGCATGGTGGAAAAGTAAAGAAAAGTCACGTGGTCGAACAGTAATGTAACGCTGCATGGTAGAAATGTAAAGTAAAGCAGTGTGGTAGAAAAGTAAAGTAAATCCACGCAGTAGAAAAGCAAAGCAAAGTGGCATGGTAGAAAAGTAAAGGAAAGCTGCATGGTAGAAAACTAAAGTAAAGCTGCGTGGTAGAAAAGTAAAGTTAATCCATGAGGTAGAGAAGTAAAGTAAAGCTGCGTTGTAGAAAAGTAAAGTAAAGCTGCATGGTAGAAAAGTAAAGTAAAGCTGGATGGTAGAAAAGTAAAGTAAAGCTGCATGGTAGAAAAGTAAAGTAAAGCTGCATGGTAGAAAAGTAAAGTAAAGCTGCATGGTAGAAAAGTGAAGCAAAGCTGCATGGTAGAAAAGTAAAGTAAAGCCGTGTGGTAGAAAAGTAAAGTGAAGCTGCATGGTAGAAAAGTGAAGTAAAGCTGTATGGTAGAAAAGTGAAGCAAAGCTGTATGGTAGAAAAGTGAAGCAAAGCTGCATGGTAGAAAAGTAAAGGAAAGCTGCATGGTAGAAAACTAAAGTAAAGCTGCGTGGTAGAAAAGTAAAGTTAATCCATGAGGTAGAGAAGTAAAGTAAAGCTGCGTTGTAGAAAAGTAAAGTAAAGCTGCATGGTAGAAAAGTAAAGTAAAGCTGCATGGTAGAAAAGTAAAGTAAAGCTGCGAGGTAGAAAAGTAAATTAAAGCTGCATGGTAGAAAGGTAAAGTAAAGCCTCGTGGTAGAAAAGTAAAGTAAAGCTGCATGGTAGAAAAGTAAAGTAAAGCTGCATGGTAGAAAAGTAAAGTAAAGCTGCATGGTAGAAAAGTAAAGTAAAGCTGCATGGTAGAAAAGTAAAGTAAAGCTGCATGGTAGAAAAGTAAAGTAAAGCTGCATGGTAGAAAAGTAAAGTAAAGCTGCATGGTAGAAAAGTGAAGCAAAGCTGCATGGTAGAAAAGTAAAGTAAAGCCGTGTGGTAGAAAAGTAAAGTGAAGCTGCATGGTAGAAAAGTGAAGTAAAGCTGTATGGTAGAAAAGTGAAGCAAAGCTGCATGGTAGAAAAGTAAAGTAAAGCCGTGTGGTAGAAAAGTAAAGTAAAGCTGCGTGGTAGAAAAGTGAAGTAAAGCTGCATGGTAGAAAAGTAAAGTAAAGCTGCATGGTAGAAAAGTAAAGTAAAGAAGCATGGTAGAAAAGTAAAGTAACGCAGCATGGTAGAAAAGTAAAGTAAAGCTGCATGGTAGAAAATCAAAGTAAAGCTGCGAGGTAGAAAAGTAAAGTAAAGCTGCATGGTAGAAAAGTAAAGTAAAGCTGCATGGGAGAAAAGTAAAGTAAAGCTGCATGGTAGAAAAGTGAAGTAAAGCTGCATGGTAGAAAAGTGAAGTAAAGCTGCATGGTAGAAAAGTAAAGTAAAGCTGCATGGTAGAAAAGTAAAGTAAAGCTGCATAGCAGAACAGTAAAGGAAAGCTGCATGGGAGAAAAGTAAAGTAAAGCTGCATGGTAGAAAAGTAAAGTAAAGCTGTGTGGTAGAAAAGTAAAGTAAATCTGCGTGGTAGAAAAGTAAAGTAAAGCTGCATGGTAGAAAAGTAAAGTAAAGCTGCATGGTAGAAAAGTAAAGCAAAACTGCGTGGTAGAAAGGTAAGGTAAAGCCATGTGGTAGAAAGGTACAGCAAAGCAACATGTTAGAAAGGAAATGTAAGGATGCATGGTGGAAAAGTAAAGAAAAGTCACGTGGTCGAACAGTAATGTAACGCTGCATGGTAGAAATGTAAAGTAAAGCAGTGTGGTAGAAAAGTAAAGTAAATCCACGCAGTAGAAAAGCAAAGCAAAGTGGCATGGTAGAAAAGTAAAGGAAAGCTGCATGGTAGAAAACTAAAGTAAAGCTGCGTGGTAGAAAAGTAAAGTTAATCCATGAGGTAGAGAAGTAAAGTAAAGCTGCGTTGTAGAAAAGTAAAGTAAAGCTGCATGGTAGAAAAGTAAAGTAAAGCTGGATGGTAGAAAAGTAAAGTAAAGCTGCATGGTAGAAAAGTAAAGTAAAGCTGCATGGTAGAAAAGTAAAGTAAAGCTGCATGGTAGAAAAGTGAAGCAAAGCTGCATGGTAGAAAAGTAAAGTAAAGCCGTGTGGTAGAAAAGTAAAGTGAAGCTGCATGGTAGAAAAGTGAAGTAAAGCTGTATGGTAGAAAAGTGAAGCAAAGCTGTATGGTAGAAAAGTGAAGCAAAGCTGCATGGTAGAAAAGTAAAGGAAAGCTGCATGGTAGAAAACTAAAGTAAAGCTGCGTGGTAGAAAAGTAAAGTTAATCCATGAGGTAGAGAAGTAAAGTAAAGCTGCGTTGTAGAAAAGTGAAGTAAAGCTGCATGGTAGAAAAGTAAAGTAAAGCTGCATGGTAGAAAAGTAAAGTAAAGAAGCATGGTAGAAAAGTAAAGTAAAGCAGCATGGTAGAAAAGTAAAGTAAAGCTGCATGGTAGAAAAGTAAAATAAAGCTTCATGGTAGAAAAGTAAAGTAAAGCTGCATGGTAGAAAAGTAAAGCAAAACTGCGTGGTATAAAGGTAAGGTAAAGCCATGTGGTAGAAAGGTACAGCAAAGCAACATGTTAGAAAGGAAATGTAAGGATGCATGGTGGAAAAGTAAAGAAAAGTCACGTGGTCGAACAGTAATGTAACGCTGCATGGTAGAAATGTAAAGTAAAGCAGTGTGGTAGAAAAGTAAAGTAAATCCACGCAGTAGAAAAGCAAAGCAAAGTGGCATGGTAGAAAAGTAAAGGAAAGCTGCATGGTAGAAAACTAAAGTAAAGCTGCGTGGTAGAAAAGTAAAGTTAATCCATGAGGTAGAGAAGTAAAGTAAAGCTGCGTTGTAGAAAAGTAAAGTAAAGCTGCATGGTAGAAAAGTAAAGTAAAGCTGCATGGTAGAAAAGTAAAGTAAAGCTGCGAGGTCGAAAAGTAAATTAAAGCTGCATGGTAGAAAGGTAAAGTAAAGCCTCGTGGTAGAAAAGTAAAGTAAAGCTGCATCGTAGAAAAGTAAAGTAAAGCTGCATGGTAGAAAAGTAAAGTAAAGCTGCATGGTAGAAAAGTGAAGCAAAGCTGCATGGTAGAAAAGTAAAGTAAAGCCGTGTGGTAGAAAAGTAAAGTGAAGCTGCATGGTAGAAAAGTGAAGTAAAGCTGCATGGTAGAAAAGTGAAGCAAAGCTGCATGGTAGAAAAGTAAAGTAAAGCCGTGTGGTAGAAAAGTAAAGTAAAGCTGCGTGGTAGAAAAGTGAAGTAAAGCTGCATGGTAGAAAAGTAAAGTAAAGCTGCATGGTAGAAAAGTAAAGTAAAGAAGCATGGTAGAAAAGTAAAGTAAAGCAGCATGGTAGAAAAGTAAAGTAAAGCTGCATGGTAGAAAATCAAAGTAAAGCTGCGAGGTAGAAAAGTAAAGTAAAGCTGCATGGTAGAAAAGTAAAGTAAAGCTGCATGGGAGAAAAGTAAAGTAAAGCTGCATGGTAGAAAAGTGAAGTAAAGCTGCATGGTAGAAAAGTAAAGTAAAGCCTCCTGGTAGAAAAGTAAAGTAAAGCTGCATGGTAGAAAAGTAAAGTAAAGCCGCATGGTAGAAAAGTAAAGTAAAGCTGCATGGTAGAAAAGTAAAATAAAGCTTCATGGTAGAAAAGTAAAGTAAAGCTGCATGGTAGAAAAGTAAAGTAAAGCTGCATGGTAGAAAAGTAAAGTAAAGCTGCATGGTAGAAAAGTAAAATAAAGCTTCATGGTAGAAAAGTAAAGTAAAGCTGCATGGTAGAAAAGTAAAGCAAAACTGCGCGGTAGAAAGGTAAGGTAAAGCCATGTGGTAGAAAAGTACAGCAAAGCAACATGTTAGAAAGGAAATGTAAGGATGCATGGTGGAAAAGTAAAGAAAAGTCACGTGGTCGAACAGTAATGTAACGCTGCATGGTAGAAATGTAAAGTAAAGCAGTGTGGTAGAAAAGTAAAGTAAATCCATGCAGTAGAAAAGCAAAGCAAAGTGGCATGGTAGAAAAGTAAAGGAAAGCTGCATGGTAGAAAACTAAAGTAAAGCTGCGTGGTAGAAAAGTAAAGTTAATCCATGAGGTAGAGAAGTAAAGTAAAGCTGCGTTGTAGAAAAGTAAAGTAAAGCTGCATGGTAGAAAAGTAAAGTAAAGCTGCATGGTAGAAAAGTAAAGTAAAGCTGCGAGGTAGAAAAGTAAATTAAAGCTGCATGGTAGAAAGGTAAAGTAAAGCCTCGTGGTAGAAAAGTAAAGTAAAGCTGCATGGTAGAAAAGTAAAGTAAAGCTGCATGGTAGAAAAGTAAAGTAAAGCTGCATGGTAGAAAAGTAAAGTAAAGCTGCATGGTAGAAAAGTAAAGTAAAGCTGCATGGTAGAAAAGTAAAGTAAAGCTGCATGGTAGAAAAGTAAAGTAAAGCTGCATGGTAGAAAAGTGAAGCAAAGCTGCATGGTAGAAAAGTAAAGTAAAGCCGTGTGGTAGAAAAGTAAAGTGAAGCTGCATGGTAGAAAAGTGAAGTAAAGCTGTATGGTAGAAAAGTGAAGCAAAGCTGTATGGTAGAAAAGTGAAGCAAAGCTGCATGGTAGAAAAGTAAAGGAAAGCTGCATGGTAGAAAACTAAAGTAAAGCTGCGTGGTAGAAAAGTAAAGTTAATCCATGAGGTAGAGAAGTAAAGTAAAGCTGCGTTGTAGAAAAGTAAAGTAAAGCTGCATGGTAGAAAAGTAAAGTAAAGCTGCATGGTAGAAAAGTAAAGTAAAGCTGCGAGGTAGAAAAGTAAATTAAAGCTGCATGGTAGAAAGGTAAAGTAAAGCCTCGTGGTAGAAAAGTAAAGTAAAGCTGCATGGTAGAAAAGTAAAGTAAAGCTGCATGGTAGAAAAGTAAAGTAAAGCTGCATGGTAGAAAAGTAAAGTAAAGCTGCATGGTAGAAAAGTAAAGTAAAGCTGCATGGTAGAAAAGTAAAGTAAAGCTGCATGGTAGAAAAGTAAAGTAAAGCTGCATGGTAGAAAAGTGAAGCAAAGCTGCATGGTAGAAAAGTAAAGTAAAGCCGTGTGGTAGAAAAGTAAAGTGAAGCTGCATGGTAGAAAAGTGAAGTAAAGCTGTATGGTAGAAAAGTGAAGCAAAGCTGCATGGTAGAAAAGTAAAGTAAAGCCGTGTGGTAGAAAAGTAAAGTAAAGCTGCGTGGTAGAAAAGTGAAGTAAAGCTGCATGGTAGAAAAGTAAAGTAAAGCTGCATGGTAGAAAAGTAAAGTAAAGAAGCATGGTAGAAAAGTAAAGTAACGCAGCATGGTAGAAAAGTAAAGTAAAGCTGCATGGTAGAAAATCAAAGTAAAGCTGCGAGGTAGAAAAGTAAAGTAAAGCTGCATGGTAGAAAAGTAAAGTAAAGCTGCATGGGAGAAAAGTAAAGTAAAGCTGCATGGTAGAAAAGTGAAGTAAAGCTGCATGGTAGAAAAGTGAAGTAAAGCTGCATGGTAGAAAAGTAAAGTAAAGCTGCATGGTAGAAAAGTAAAGTAAAGCTGCATAGCAGAACAGTAAAGGAAAGCTGCATGGGAGAAAAGTAAAGTAAAGCTGCATGGTAGAAAAGTAAAGTAAAGCTGTGTGGTAGAAAAGTAAAGTAAATCTGCGTGGTAGAAAAGTAAAGTAAAGCTGCATGGTAGAAAAGTAAAGTAAAGCTGCATGGTAGAAAAGTAAAGCAAAACTGCGTGGTAGAAAGGTAAGGTAAAGCCATGTGGTAGAAAGGTACAGCAAAGCAACATGTTAGAAAGGAAATGTAAGGATGCATGGTGGAAAAGTAAAGAAAAGTCACGTGGTCGAACAGTAATGTAACGCTGCATGGTAGAAATGTAAAGTAAAGCAGTGTGGTAGAAAAGTAAAGTAAATCCACGCAGTAGAAAAGCAAAGCAAAGTGGCATGGTAGAAAAGTAAAGGAAAGCTGCATGGTAGAAAACTAAAGTAAAGCTGCGTGGTAGAAAAGTAAAGTTAATCCATGAGGTAGAGAAGTAAAGTAAAGCTGCGTTGTAGAAAAGTAAAGTAAAGCTGCATGGTAGAAAAGTAAAGTAAAGCTGGATGGTAGAAAAGTAAAGTAAAGCTGCATGGTAGAAAAGTAAAGTAAAGCTGCATGGTAGAAAAGTAAAGTAAAGCTGCATGGTAGAAAAGTGAAGCAAAGCTGCATGGTAGAAAAGTAAAGTAAAGCCGTGTGGTAGAAAAGTAAAGTGAAGCTGCATGGTAGAAAAGTGAAGTAAAGCTGTATGGTAGAAAAGTGAAGCAAAGCTGTATGGTAGAAAAGTGAAGCAAAGCTGCATGGTAGATTAGTAAAGGAAAGCTGCATGGTAGAAAACTAAAGTAAAGCTGCGTGGTAGAAAAGTAAAGTTAATCCATGAGGTAGAGAAGTAAAGTAAAGCTGCGTTGTAGAAAAGTAAAGTAAAGCTGCATGGTAGAAAAGTAAAGTAAAGCTGCATGGTAGAAAAGTAAAGTAAAGCTGCGAGGTAGAAAAGTAAATTAAAGCTGCATGGTAGAAAGGTAAAGTAAAGCCTCGTGGTAGAAAAGTAAAGTAAAGCTGCATGGTAGAAAAGTAAAGTAAAGCTGCATGGTAGAAAAGTAAAGTAAAGCTGCATGGTAGAAAAGTAAAGTAAAGCTGCATGGTAGAAAAGTAAAGTAAAGCTGCATGGTAGAAAAGTAAAGTAAAGCTGCATGGTAGAAAAGTAAAGTAAAGCTGCATGGTAGAAAAGTGAAGCAAAGCTGCATGGTAGAAAAGTAAAGTAAAGCCGTGTGGTAGAAAAGTAAAGTGAAGCTGCATGGTAGAAAAGTGAAGTAAAGCTGTATGGTAGAAAAGTGAAGCAAAGCTGCATGGTAGAAAAGTAAAGTAAAGCCGTGTGGTAGAAAAGTAAAGTAAAGCTGCGTGGTAGAAAAGTGAAGTAAAGCTGCATGGTAGAAAAGTAAAGTAAAGCTGCGTGGTAGAAAAGTGAAGTAAAGCTGCATGGTAGAAAAGTAAAGTAAAGCTGCATGGTAGAAAAGTAAAGTAAAGCTGCATGGTAGAAAATCAAAGTAAAGCTGCGAGGTAGAAAAGTAAAGTAAAGCTGCATGGTAGAAAAGTAAAGTAAAGCTGCATGGGAGAAAAGTAAAGTAAAGCTGCATGGTAGAAAAGTGAAGTAAAGCTGCATGGTAGAAAAGTGAAGTAAAGCTGCATGGTAGAAAAGTAAAGTAAAGCTGCATGGTAGAAAAGTAAAGTAAAGCTGCATAGCAGAACAGTAAAGGAAAGCTGCATGGGAGAAAAGTAAAGTAAAGCTGCATGGTAGAAAAGTAAAGTAAAGCTGTGTGGTAGAAAAGTAAAGTAAATCTGCGTGGTAGAAAAGTAAAGTAAAGCTGCATGGTAGAAAAGTAAAGTAAAGCTGCATGGTAGAAAAGTAAAGCAAAACTGCGTGGTAGAAAGGTAAGGTAAAGCCATGTGGTAGAAAGGTACAGCAAAGCAACATGTTAGAAAGGAAATGTAAGGATGCATGGTGGAAAAGTAAAGAAAAGTCACGTGGTCGAACAGTAATGTAACGCTGCATGGTAGAAATGTAAAGTAAAGCAGTGTGGTAGAAAAGTAAAGTAAATCCACGCAGTAGAAAAGCAAAGCAAAGTGGCATGGTAGAAAAGTAAAGGAAAGCTGCATGGTAGAAAACTAAAGTAAAGCTGCGTGGTAGAAAAGTAAAGTTAATCCATGAGGTAGAGAAGTAAAGTAAAGCTGCGTTGTAGAAAAGTAAAGTAAAGCTGCATGGTAGAAAAGTAAAGTAAAGCTGCATGGTAGAAAAGTAAAGTAAAGCTGCGAGGTCGAAAAGTAAATTAAAGCTGCATGGTAGAAAGGTAAAGTAAAGCCTCGTGGTAGAAAAGTAAAGTAAAGCTGCATCGTAGAAAAGTAAAGTAAAGCTGCATGGTAGAAAAGTAAAGTAAAGCTGCATGGTAGAAAAGTGAAGCAAAGCTGCATGGTAGAAAAGTAAAGTAAAGCCGTGTGGTAGAAAAGTAAAGTGAAGCTGCATGGTAGAAAAGTGAAGTAAAGCTGCATGGTAGAAAAGTGAAGCAAAGCTGCATGGTAGAAAAGTAAAGTAAAGCCGTGTGGTAGAAAAGTAAAGTAAAGCTGCATGGTAGAAAAGTGAAGTAAAGCTGCATGGTAGAAAAGTAAAGTAAAGCCTCGTGGTAGAAAAGTAAAGTAAAGCTGCATGGTAGAAAAGTAAAGTAAAGCTGCATGGTAGAAAAGTAAAGTAAAGCTGCATGGTAGAAAAGTAAAATAAAGCTTCATGGTAGAAAAGTAAAGTAAAGCTGCATGGTAGAAAAGTAAAGCAAAACTGCGCGGTAGAAAGGTAAGGTAAAGCCATGTGGTAGAAAAGTACAGCAAAGCAACATGTTAGAAAGGAAATGTAAGGATGCATGGTGGAAAAGTAAAGAAAAGTCACGTGGTCGAACAGTAATGTAACGCTGCATGGTAGAAATGTAAAGTAAAGCAGTGTGGTAGAAAAGTAAAGTAAATCCACGCAGTAGAAAAGCAAAGCAAAGTGGCATGGTAGAAAAGTAAAGGAAAGCTGCATGGTAGAAAACTAAAGTAAAGCTGCGTGGTAGAAAAGTAAAGTTAATCCATGAGGTAGAGAAGTAAAGTAAAGCTGCGTTGTAGAAAAGTAAAGTAAAGCTGCATGGTAGAAAAGTAAAGTAAAGCTGGATGGTAGAAAAGTAAAGTAAAGCTGCATGGTGATAAAGTAAAGTAAAGCTGCATGGTAGAAAAGTAAAGTAAAGCTGCATGGTAGAAAAGTGAAGCAAAGCTGCATGGTAGAAAAGTAAAGTAAAGCCGTGTGGTAGAAAAGTAAAGTGAAGCTGCATGGTAGAAAAGTGAAGTAAAGCTGTATGGTAGAAAAGTGAAGCAAAGCTGTATGGTAGAAAAGTGAAGCAAAGCTGCATGGTAGAAAAGTAAAGGAAAGCTGCATGGTAGAAAACTAAAGTAAAGCTGCGTGGTAGAAAAGTAAAGTTAATCCATGAGGTAGAGAAGTAAAGTAAAGCTGCGTTGTAGAAAAGTAAAGTAAAGCTGCATGGTAGAAAAGTAAAGTAAAGCTGCATGGTAGAAAAGTAAAGTAAAGCTGCGAGGTAGAAAAGTAAATTAAAGCTGCATGGTAGAAAGGTAAAGTAAAGCCTCGTGGTAGAAAAGTAAAGTAAAGCTGCATGGTAGAAAAGTAAAGTAAAGCTGCATGGTAGAAAAGTAAAGTAAAGCTGCATGGTAGAAAAGTAAAGTAAAGCTGCATGGTAGAAAAGTAAAGTAAAGCTGCATGGTAGAAAAGTAAAGTAAAGCTGCATGGTAGAAAAGTAAAGTAAAGCTGCATGGTAGAAAAGTGAAGCAAAGCTGCATGGTAGAAAAGTAAAGTAAAGCCGTGTGGTAGAAAAGTAAAGTGAAGCTGCATGGTAGAAAAGTGAAGTAAAGCTGTATGGTAGAAAAGTGAAGCAAAGCTGCATGGTAGAAAAGTAAAGTAAAGCCGTGTGGTAGAAAAGTAAAGTAAAGCTGCGTGGTAGAAAAGTGAAGTAAAGCTGCATGGTAGAAAAGTAAAGTAAAGCTGCATGGTAGAAAAGTAAAGTAAAGAAGCATGGTAGAAAAGTAAAGTAACGCAGCATGGTAGAAAAGTAAAGTAAAGCTGCATGGTAGAAAATCAAAGTAAAGCTGCGAGGTAGAAAAGTAAAGTAAAGCTGCATGGTAGAAAAGTAAAGTAAAGCTGCATGGGAGAAAAGTAAAGTAAAGCTGCATGGTAGAAAAGTGAAGTAAAGCTGCATGGTAGAAAAGTGAAGTAAAGCTGCATGGTAGAAAAGTAAAGTAAAGCTGCATGGTAGAAAAGTAAAGTAAAGCTGCATAGCAGAACAGTAAAGGAAAGCTGCATGGGAGAAAAGTAAAGTAAAGCTGCATGGTAGAAAAGTAAAGTAAAGCTGTGTGGTAGAAAAGTAAAGTAAATCTGCGTGGTAGAAAAGTAAAGTAAAGCTGCATGGTAGAAAAGTAAAGTAAAGCTGCATGGTAGAAAAGTAAAGCAAAACTGCGTGGTAGAAAGGTAAGGTAAAGCCATGTGGTAGAAAGGTACAGCAAAGCAACATGTTAGAAAGGAAATGTAAGGATGCATGGTGGAAAAGTAAAGAAAAGTCACGTGGTCGAACAGTAATGTAACGCTGCATGGTAGAAATGTAAAGTAAAGCAGTGTGGTAGAAAAGTAAAGTAAATCCACGCAGTAGAAAAGCAAAGCAAAGTGGCATGGTAGAAAAGTAAAGGAAAGCTGCATGGTAGAAAACTAAAGTAAAGCTGCGTGGTAGAAAAGTAAAGTTAATCCATGAGGTAGAGAAGTAAAGTAAAGCTGCGTTGTAGAAAAGTAAAGTAAAGCTGCATGGTAGAAAAGTAAAGTAAAGCTGCATGGTAGAAAAGTAAAGTAAAGCTGCGAGGTCGAAAAGTAAATTAAAGCTGCATGGTAGAAAGGTAAAGTAAAGCCTCGTAGTAGAAAAGTAAAGTAAAGCTGCATCGTAGAAAAGTAAAGTAAAGCTGCATGGTAGAAAAGTAAAGTAAAGCTGCATGGTAGAAAAGTGAAGCAAAGCTGCATGGTAGAAAAGTAAAGTAAAGCCGTGTGGTAGAAAAGTAAAGTGAAGCTGCATGGTAGAAAAGTGAAGTAAAGCTGCATGGTAGAAAAGTGAAGCAAAGCTGCATGGTAGAAAAGTAAAGTAAAGCCGTGTGGTAGAAAAGTAAAGTAAAGCTGCGTGGTAGAAAAGTGAAGTAAAGCTGCATGGTAGAAAAGTAAAGTAAAGCTGCATGGTAGAAAAGTAAAGTAAAGAAGCATGGTAGAAAAGTAAAGTAAAGCTGCATGGTAGAAAATCAAAGTAAAGCTGCGAGGTAGAAAAGTAAAGTAAAGCTGCATGGTAGAAAAGTAAAGTAAAGCTGCATGGGAGAAAAGTAAAGTAAAGCTGCATGGTAGAAAAGTGAAGTAAAGCTGCATGGTAGAAAAGTAAAGTAAAGCCTCGTGGTAGAAAAGTAAAGTAAAGCTGCATGGTAGAAAAGTAAAGTAAAGCTGCATGGTAGAAAAGTAAAGTAAAGCTGCATGGTAGAAAAGTAAAATAAAGCTTCATGGTAGAAAAGTAAAGTAAAGCTGCATGGTAGAAAAGTAAAGCAAAACTGCGCGGTAGAAAGGTAAGGTAAAGCCATGTGGTAGAAAAGTACAGCAAAGCAACATGTTAGAAAGGAAATGTAAGGATGCATGGTGGAAAAGTAAAGAAAAGTCACGTGGTCGAACAGTAATGTAACGCTGCATGGTAGAAATGTAAAGTAAAGCAGTGTGGTAGAAAAGTAAAGTAAATCCATGCAGTAGAAAAGCAAAGCAAAGTGGCATGGTAGAAAAGTAAAGGAAAGCTGCATGGTAGAAAACTAAAGTAAAGCTGCGTGGTAGAAAAGTAAAGTTAATCCATGAGGTAGAGAAGTAAAGTAAAGCTGCGTTGTAGAAAAGTAAAGTAAAGCTGCATGGTAGAAAAGTAAAGTAAAGCTGCATGGTAGAAAAGTAAAGTAAAGCTGCGAGGTAGAAAAGTAAATTAAAGCTGCATGGTAGAAAGGTAAAGTAAAGCCTCGTGGTAGAAAAGTAAAGTAAAGCTGCATGGTAGAAAAGTAAAGTAAAGCTGCATGGTAGAAAAGTAAAGTAAAGCTGCATGGTAGAAAAGTAAAGTAAAGCTGCATGGTAGAAAAGTGAAGCAAAGCTGCATGGTAGAAAAGTAAAGTAAAGCCGTGTGGTAGAAAAGTAAAGTGAAGCTGCATGGTAGAAAAGTGAAGTAAAGCTGTATGGTAGAAAAGTGAAGCAAAGCTGTATGGTAGAAAAGTGAAGCAAAGCTGCATGGTAGAAAAGTAAAGGAAAGCTGCATGGTAGAAAACTAAAGTAAAGCTGCATGGTAGAAAAGTAAAGTTAATCCATGAGGTAGAGAAGTAAAGTAAAGCTGCGTTGTAGAAAAGTAAAGTAAAGCTGCATGGTAGAAAAGTAAAGTAAAGCTGCATGGTAGAAAAGTAAAGTAAAGCTGCGAGGTAGAAAAGTAAATTAAAGCTGCATGGTAGAAAGGTAAAGTAAAGCCTCGTGGTAGAAAAGTAAAGTAAAGCTGCATGGTAGAAAAGTAAAGTAAAGCTGCATGGTAGAAAAGTAAAGTAAAGCTGCATGGTAGAAAAGTAAAGTAAAGCTGCATGGTAGAAAAGTAAAGTAAAGCTGCATGGTAGAAAAGTAAAGTAAAGCTGCATGGTAGAAAAGTAAAGTAAAGCTGCATGGTAGAAAAGTGAAGCAAAGCTGCATGGTAGAAAAGTAAAGTAAAGCCGTGTGGTAGAAAAGTAAAGTGAAGCTGCATGGTAGAAAAGTGAAGTAAAGCTGTATGGTAGAAAAGTGAAGCAAAGCTGCATGGTAGAAAAGTAAAGTAAAGCCGTGTGGTAGAAAAGTAAAGTAAAGCTGCGTGGTAGAAAAGTGAAGTAAAGCTGCATGGTAGAAAAGTAAAGTAAAGCCGTGTGGTAGAAAAGTAAAGTAAAGCTGCGTGGTAGAAAAGTGAAGTAAAGCTGCATGGTAGAAAAGTAAAGTAAAGCTGCATGGTAGAAAAGTAAAGTAAAGAAGCATGGTAGAAAAGTAAAGTAACGCAGCATGGTAGAAAAGTAAAGTAAAGCTGCATGGTAGAAAATCAAAGTAAAGCTGCGAGGTAGAAAAGTAAAGTAAAGCTGCATGGTAGAAAAGTAAAGTAAAGCTGCATGGGAGAAAAGTAAAGTAAAGCTGCATGGTAGAAAAGTGAAGTAAAGCTGCATGGTAGAAAAGTGAAGTAAAGCTGCATGGTAGAAAAGTAAAGTAAAGCTGCATGGTAGAAAAGTAAAGTAAAGAAGCATGGTAGAAAAGTAAAGTAAACCAGCGTGGTAGAAAAGTAAAGTAAAGCTGCATGGTAGAAAAGTGAAGTAAAGCTGCATGGTAGAAAAGTAAAGTAAAGCTGCATGGTAGAAAAGTAAAGTAAAGAAGCATGGTAGAAAAGTAAAGTAAACCAGCGTGGTAGAAAAGTAAAGTAAAGCTGCATGGTAGAAAATCAAAGTAAAGCTGCGAGGTAGAAAAGTAAAGTAAAGCTGCATGGTAGAAAAGTAAAGTAAAGCTGCATGGTAGAAAAGTAAAGTAAAGCAGCGTGGTAGAAAAGTAAAGTAAAGCTGCGTGGTAGAACATAAAGTAAACCTGTGTGGTAGAAAAGTAAAGTAAAGCTGCATGGTAGAAAAGTAAAGCAAAACTGCTTGGTAGAAAAGCAAAGGAAGGCTGCAGGGTAGAAAAGTACAGTACATCCACGAGGTAGAATAGTAAATTAAAGCTGCATGGTAGAAAAGGAAAGCAAAACTGCGCAGTAGAAAGTCAAGGTAAAGCCACGTGGTGGAAAAGTAAATTAAGGCAACATGCTGGAAATGAAATGTAAGGATGCATGGTAGAAAAGTAAAGAAAACTCACGTGGTAGAACAGTAAAGTAAAGATGCGTGGTAGAAAGGTAAAGTAAGGCTGCATGGTACATAAAGTAAAGTAAAGCTACATGGTAGAAAAGTGAAGGAAAGCTACATGGTAGAAAAGTATAGAAAAGCCACATGGTAGAAAAGTGAAGGAAAGCTACATGGTAGAAAAGTAAAGAAAAGCTGCATGGTAGAAAAGTGAAGGAAAGCTACATGGTAGAAAAGTAAAGAAAAGCCACATGGTAGAAAAGTGAAGGAAAGCTACATGGTAGAAAAGTGAAGGAAAGCTCCATGGTAGAAATGTGAAGTAAAGCTGCATGGTAGAAAAGTAAAGTAAAGTCACATGGTAGAAAAGTAAACCAAAGCTGCATGGTAGACAAGTAAAGTAATGCCATGTGGTAGGAAAGTTATGTAAGGACGCATGGTAGAAAAGTAAAGTAAAGCCGCATGATAGAAAAGTAAAGTGAAGCTGCATGGTAGAAAAGTAAAGTAAAGCTGCATGGTAGAAAAGTAAAGTAAAGCTGCATGGGAGAAAAGTAAAGTAAAGCTGCATGGTAGAAAAGTAAAGTAAAGCCGCATGGTAGAAAAGTGAAGTAAAGCTGTATGGTAGAAAATAAAGTAAAGCAATGAGGCAGAATTGTAAAGTAAAGCAATGTGGTGGAAAATTAAAGTAAAGCTGCATGGTAGAAATGTAAAGTAAAGCTGCATTGTAGAAAAGTAAGGTAAAGCTGCATGGTAGAAAAGTAAGGTAAAGCTACATGATAGAAAAGTATAGTAAAGCTGCATGGTAGAAAAGTAAAGTAAAGTTATGATAGAAAATTAAAGTAAAGCCACATGGTAGAAACTTAAAGTAAAGCCACGTGGTAGAAACTTAAAGTAAAGCTGTATGGTAGAAAAGTAAAGGAAAGCTGCATGGTAGAAACGTAAAGCAAAGCCCTGTGGTAGAAAAGTAATGAATGGACACATGGTGAAAAGTAAAGGAAAGATGTGTGGTAGAAATTAATGTAAAGCCGTTAAGTAGAAAAGTAAAGCAAAGACTAATGGTAGAAAAGTAAAGGAAAGTTATGATAGAAAAGTAAAGTAAAGCTGCATGGTAGAAAAGTAAAGCAAAGCTGCATGGTAGAAAAGTAAAGCAAAGCTGCATGTTAGAAAAGTAAAGTAAAGCCATTTGTTAGAAAAGTAAAGTAAACCCTCGTGGTAGAAAAGTAAAGCAAAGCTGCATGGTAGAAAAGTAAAGCAAAGCTGCCTGTTAGAAAAGTAAAGCAAAGCTGCATGGTAGAAAAGTAAAGCAAAGCTGCATGGTAGAAAAGTAAAGCAAAGCTGCATGGTAGAAAAGTAAAGGAAAGCTGCATGGGAGAAAAGTAAAGTAAAGCTGCATGGTAGAAAAGTAAAGTAAAGCTGTGTGGTAGAAAAGTAAAGTAAATCTGCGTGGTAGAAAAGTAAAGTAAAGCTGCATGGTAGAAAAGTAAAATAAAGCTTCATGGTAGAAAAGTAAAGTAAAGCTGCATGGTAGAAAAGTAAAGCAAAACTGCGTGGTAGAAAGGTAAGGTAAAGCCATGTGGTAGAAAGGTACAGCAAAGCAACATGTTAGAAAGGAAATGTAAGGATGCATGGTGGAAAAGTAAAGAAAAGTCACGTGGTCGAACAGTAATGTAACGCTGCATGGTAGAAATGTAAAGTAAAGCAGTGTGGTAGAAAAGTAAAGTAAATCCACGCAGTAGAAAAGCAAAGCAAAGTGGCATGGTAGAAAAGTAAAGGAAAGCTGCATGGTAGAAAACTAAAGTAAAGCTGCGTGGTAGAAAAGTAAAGTTAATCCATGAGGTAGAGAAGTAAAGTAAAGCTGCGTTGTAGAAAAGTAAAGTAAAGCTGCATGGTAGAAAAGTAAAGTAAAGCTGCATGGTAGAAAAGTAAAGTAAAGCTGCGAGGTCGAAAAGTAAATTAAAGCTGCATGGTAGAAAGGTAAAGTAAAGCCTCGTGGTAGAAAAGTAAAGTAAAGCTGCATCGTAGAAAAGTAAAGTAAAGCTGCATGGTAGAAAAGTAAAGTAAAGCTGCATGGTAGAAAAGTGAAGCAAAGCTGCATGGTAGAAAAGTAAAGTAAAGCCGTGTGGTAGAAAAGTAAAGTGAAGCTGCATGGTAGAAAAGTGAAGTAAAGCTGCATGGTAGAAAAGTGAAGCAAAGCTGCATGGTAGAAAAGTAAAGTAAAGCCGTGTGGTAGAAAAGTAAAGTAAAGCTGCGTGGTAGAAAAGTGAAGTAAAGCTGCATGGTAGAAAAGTAAAGTAAAGCTGCATGGTAGAAAAGTAAAGTAAAGAAGCATGGTAGAAAAGTAAAGTAAAGCAGCATGGTAGAAAAGTAAAGTAAAGCTGCATGGTAGAAAATCAAAGTAAAGCTGCGAGGTAGAAAAGTAAAGTAAAGCTGCATGGTTGAAAAGTAAAGTAAAGCTGCATGGGAGAAAAGTAAAGTAAAGCTGCATGGTAGAAAAGTGAAGTAAAGCTGCATGGTAGAAAAGTAAAGTAAAGCCTCGTGGTAGAAAAGTAAAGTAAAGCTGCATGGTAGAAAAGTAAAGTAAAGCTGCATGGTAGAAAAGTAAAGTAAAGCTGCATGGTAGAAAAGTAAAATAAAGCTTCATGGTAGAAAAGTAAAGTAAAGCTGCATGGTAGAAAAGTAAAGCAAAACTGCGCGGTAGAAAGGTAAGGTAAAGCCATGTGGTAGAAAAGTACAGCAAAGCAACATGTTAGAAAGGAAATGTAAGGATGCATGGTGGAAAAGTAAAGAAAAGTCACGTGGTCGAACAGTAATGTAACGCTGCATGGTAGAAATGTAAAGTAAAGCAGTGTGGTAGAAAAGTAAAGTAAATCCATGCAGTAGAAAAGCAAAGCAAAGTGGCATGGTAGAAAAGTAAAGGAAAGCTGCATGGTAGAAAACTAAAGTAAAGCTGCGTGGTAGAAAAGTAAAGTTAATCCATGAGGTAGAGAAGTAAAGTAAAGCTGCGTTGTAGAAAAGTAAAGTAAAGCTGCATGGTAGAAAAGTAAAGTAAAGCTGCATGGTAGAAAAGTAAAGTAAAGCTGCGAGGTAGAAAAGTAAATTAAAGCTGCATGGTAGAAAGGTAAAGTAAAGCCTCGTGGTAGAAAAGTAAAGTAAAGCTGCATGGTAGAAAAGTAAAGTAAAGCTGCATGGTAGAAAAGTAAAGTAAAGCTGCATGGTAGAAAAGTAAAGTAAAGCTGCATGGTAGAAAAGTAAAGTAAAGCTGCATGGTAGAAAAGTAAAGTAAAGCTGCATGGTAGAAAAGTAAAGTAAAGCTGCATGGTAGAAAAGTGAAGCAAAGCTGCATGGTAGAAAAGTAAAGTAAAGCCGTGTGGTAGAAAAGTAAAGTGAAGCTGCATGGTAGAAAAGTGAAGTAAAGCTGTATGGTAGAAAAGTGAAGCAAAGCTGTATGGTAGAAAAGTGAAGCAAAGCTGCATGGTAGAAAAGTAAAGGAAAGCTGCATGGTAGAAAACTAAAGTAAAGCTGCGTGGTAGAAAAGTAAAGTTAATCCATGAGGTAGAGAAGTAAAGTAAAGCTGCGTTGTAGAAAAGTAAAGTAAAGCTGCATGGTAGAAAAGTAAAGTAAAGCTGCATGGTAGAAAAGTAAAGTAAAGCTGCGAGGTAGAAAAGTAAATTAAAGCTGCATGGTAGAAAGGTAAAGTAAAGCCTCGTGGTAGAAAAGTAAAGTAAAGCTGCATGGTAGAAAAGTAAAGTAAAGCTGCATGGTAGAAAAGTAAAGTAAAGCTGCATGGTAGAAAAGTAAAGTAAAGCCTCGTGGTAGAAAAGTAAAGTAAAGCTGCATGGTAGAAAAGTAAAGTAAAGCTGCATGGTAGAAAAGTAAAGTAAAGCTGCATGGTAGAAAAGTAAAATAAAGCTTCATGGTAGAAAAGTAAAGTAAAGCTGCATGGTAGAAAAGTAAAGCAAAACTGCGCGGTAGAAAGGTAAGGTAAAGCCATGTGGTAGAAAAGTACAGCAAAGCAACATGTTAGAAAGGAAATGTAAGGATGCATGGTGGAAAAGTAAAGAAAAGTCACATGGTCGAACAGTAATGTAACGCTGCATGGTAGAAATGTAAAGTAAAGCAGTGTGGTAGAAAAGTAAAGTAAATCCATGCAGTAGAAAAGCAAAGCAAAGTGGCATGGTAGAAAAGTAAAGGAAAGCTGCATGGTAGAAAACTAAAGTAAAGCTGCGTGGTAGAAAAGTAAAGTTAATCCATGAGGTAGAGAAGTAAAGTAAAGCTGCGTTGTAGAAAAGTAAAGTAAAGCTGCATGGTAGAAAAGTAAAGTAAAGCTGCATGGTAGAAAAGTAAAGTAAAGCTGCGAGGTAGAAAAGTAAATTAAAGCTGCATGGTAGAAAGGTAAAGTAAAGCCTCGTGGTAGAAAAGTAAAGTAAAGCTGCATGGTAGAAAAGTAAAGTAAAGCTGCATGGTAGAAAAGTAAAGTAAAGCTGCATGGTAGAAAAGTAAAGTAAAGCTGCATGGTAGAAAAGTAAAGTAAAGCTGCATGGTAGAAAAGTAAAGTAAAGCTGCATGGTAGAAAAGTAAAGTAAAGCTGCATGGTAGAAAAGTGAAGCAAAGCTGCATGGTAGAAAAGTAAAGTAAAGCTGTGTGGTAGAAAAGTAAAGTGAAGCTGCATGGTAGAAAAGTGAAGTAAAGCTGTATGGTAGAAAAGTGAAGCAAAGCTGTATGGTAGAAAAGTGAAGCAAAGCTGCATGGTAGAAAAGTAAAGGAAAGCTGCATGGTAGAAAACTAAAGTAAAGCTGCGTGGTAGAAAAGTAAAGTTAATCCATGAGGTAGAGAAGTAAAGTAAAGCTGCGTTGTAGAAAAGTAAAGTAAAGCTGCATGGTAGAAAAGTAAAGTAAAGCTGCATGGTAGAAAAGTAAAGTAAAGCTGCGAGGTAGAAAAGTAAATTAAAGCTGCATGGTAGAAAGGTAAAGTAAAGCCTCGTGGTAGAAAAGTAAAGTAAAGCTGCATGGTAGAAAAGTAAAGTAAAGCTGCATGGTAGAAAAGTGAAGCAAAGCCGTGTGGTAGAAAAGTAAAGTAAAGCTGCGTGGTAGAAAAGTGAAGTAAAGCTGCATGGTAGAAAAGTAAAGTAAAGCTGCATGGTAGAAAAGTAAAGTAAAGAAGCATGGTAGAAAAGTAAAGTAACGCAGCATGGTAGAAAAGTAAAGTAAAGCTGCATGGTAGAAAATCAAAGTAAAGCTGCGAGGTAGAAAAGTAAAGTAAAGCTGCATGGTAGAAAAGTAAAGTAAAGCTGCATGGGAGAAAAGTAAAGTAAAGCTGCATGGTAGAAAAGTGAAGTAAAGCTGCATGGTAGAAAAGTGAAGTAAAGCTGCATGGTAGAAAAGTAAAGTAAAGCTGCATGGTAGAAAAGTAAAGTAAAGCTGCATGGTAGAAAAGTAAAGTAAAGCTGCGAGGTAGAAAAGTAAAGTAAAGCTGCATGGTAGAAAAGTAAAGTAAAGAAGCATGGTAGAAAAGTAAAGTAACGCAGCATGGTAGAAAAGTAAAGTAACGCAGCATGGTAGAAAAGTAAAGTAAAGCTGCATGGTAGAAAATCAAAGTAAAGCTGCGAGGTAGAAAAGTAAAGTAAAGCTGCATGGTAGAAAAGTGAAGCAAAGCTGCATGGTAGAAAAGTAAAGTAAAGCCGTGTGGTAGAAAAGTAAAGTAAAGCTGCGTGGTAGAAAAGTGAAGTAAAGCTGCATGGTAGAAAAGTAAAGTAAAGCTGCATGGTAGAAAAGTAAAGTAAAGAAGCATGGTAGAAAAGTAAAGTAAAGCAGCATGGTAGAAAAGTAAAGTAAAGCTGCATGGTAGAAAATCAAAGTAAAGCTGCGAGGTAGAAAAGTAAAGTAAAGCTGCATGGTAGAAAAGTAAAGTAAAGCTGCATGGGAGAAAAGTAAAGTAAAGCTGCATGGTAGAAAAGTGAAGTAAAGCTGCATGGTAGAAAAGTAAAGTAAAGCCTCGTGGTAGAAAAGTAAAGTAAAGCTGCATGGTAGAAAAGTAAAGTAAAGCTGCATGGTAGAAAAGTAAAGTAAAGCTGCATGGTAGAAAAGTAAAATAAAGCTTCATGGTAGAAAAGTAAAGTAAAGCTGCATGGTAGAAAAGTAAAGCAAAACTGCGCGGTAGAAAGGTAAGGTAAAGCCATGTGGTAGAAAAGTACAGCAAAGCAACATGTTAGAAAGGAAATGTAAGGATGCATGGTGGAAAAGTAAAGAAAAGTCACGTGGTCGAACAGTAATGTAACGCTGCATGGTAGAAATGTAAAGTAAAGCAGTGTGGTAGAAAAGTAAAGTAAATCCATGCAGTAGAAAAGCAAAGCAAAGTGGCATGGTAGAAAAGTAAAGGAAAGCTGCATGGTAGAAAACTAAAGTAAAGCTGCGTGGTAGAAAAGTAAAGTTAATCCATGAGGTAGAGAAGTAAAGTAAAGCTGCGTTGTAGAAAAGTAAAGTAAAGCTGCATGGTAGAAAAGTAAAGTAAAGCTGCATGGTAGAAAAGTAAAGTAAAGCTGCGAGGTAGAAAAGTAAATTAAAGCTGCATGGTAGAAAGGTAAAGTAAAGCCTCGTGGTAGAAAAGTAAAGTAAAGCTGCATGGTAGAAAAGTAAAGTAAAGCTGCATGGTAGAAAAGTAAAGTAAAGCTGCATGGTAGAAAAGTAAAGTAAAGCTGCATGGTAGAAAAGTAAAGTAAAGCTGCATGGTAGAAAAGTAAAGTAAAGCTGCATGGTAGAAAAGTAAAGTAAAGCTGCATGGTAGAAAAGTGAAGCAAAGCTGCATGGTAGAAAAGTAAAGTAAAGCCGTGTGGTAGAAAAGTAAAGTGAAGCTGCATGGTAGAAAAGTGAAGTAAAGCTGTATGGTAGAAAAGTGAAGCAAAGCTGTATGGTAGAAAAGTGAAGCAAAGCTGCATGGTAGAAAAGTAAAGGAAAGCTGCATGGTAGAAAACTAAAGTAAAGCTGCATGGTAGAAAAGTAAAGTTAATCCATGAGGTAGAGAAGTAAAGTAAAGCTGCGTTGTAGAAAAGTAAAGTAAAGCTGCATGGTAGAAAAGTAAAGTAAAGCTGCATGGTAGAAAAGTAAAGTAAAGCTGCGAGGTAGAAAAGTAAATTAAAGCTGCATGGTAGAAAGGTAAAGTAAAGCCTCGTGGTAGAAAAGTAAAGTAAAGCTGCATGGTAGAAAAGTAAAGTAAAGCTGCATGGTAGAAAAGTAAAGTAAAGCTGCATGGTAGAAAAGTAAAGTAAAGCTGCATGGTAGAAAAGTAAAGTAAAGCTGCATGGTAGAAAAGTAAAGTAAAGCTGCATGGTAGAAAAGTAAAGTAAAGCTGCATGGTAGAAAAGTGAAGCAAAGCTGCATGGTAGAAAAGTAAAGTAAAGCCGTGTGGTAGAAAAGTAAAGTAAAGCTGCGTGGTAGAAAAGTGAAGTAAAGCTGCATGGTAGAAAAGTAAAGTAAAGCTGCATGGTAGAAAAGTAAAGTAAAGAAGCATGGTAGAAAAGTAAAGTAACGCAGCATGGTAGAAAAGTAAAGTAAAGCTGCATGGTAGAAAATCAAAGTAAAGCTGCGAGGTAGAAAAGTAAAGTAAAGCTGCATGGTAGAAAAGTAAAGTAAAGCTGCATGGGAGAAAAGTAAAGTAAAGCTGCATGGTAGAAAAGTGAAGTAAAGCTGCATGGTAGAAAAGTGAAGTAAAGCTGCATGGTAGAAAAGTAAAGTAAAGCTGCATGGTAGAAAAGTAAAGTAAAGAAGCATGGTAGAAAAGTAAAGTAAACCAGCGTGGTAGAAAAGTAAAGTAAAGCTGCATGGTAGAAAAGTGAAGTAAAGCTGCATGGTAGAAAAGTAAAGTAAAGCTGCATGGTAGAAAAGTAAAGTAAAGAAGCATGGTAGAAAAGTAAAGTAAACCAGCGTGGTAGAAAAGTAAAGTAAAGCTGCATGGTAGAAAATCAAAGTAAAGCTGCGAGGTAGAAAAGTAAAGTAAAGCTGCATGGTAGAAAAGTAAAGTAAAGCTGCATGGTAGAAAAGTAAAGTAAAGCAGCGTGGTAGAAAAGTAAAGTAAAGCTGCGTGGTAGAACATAAAGTAAACCTGTGTGGTAGAAAAGTAAAGTAAAGCTGCATGGTAGAAAAGTAAAGCAAAACTGCTTGGTAGAAAAGCAAAGGAAGGCTGCAGGGTAGAAAAGTACAGTACATCCACGAGGTAGAATAGTAAATTAAAGCTGCATGGTAGAAAAGGAAAGCAAAACTGCGCAGTAGAAAGTCAAGGTAAAGCCACGTGGTGGAAAAGTAAATTAAGGCAACATGCTGGAAAGGAAATGTAAGGATGCATGGTAGAAAAGTAAAGAAAAGTCACGTGGTAGAACAGTAAAGTAAAGATGCGTGGTAGAAAGGTAAAGTAAGGCTGCATGGTACATAAAGTAAAGTAAAGCTACATGGTAGAAAAGTGAAGGAAAGCTACATGGTAGAAAAGTATAGAAAAGCCACATGGTAGAAAAGTGAAGGAAAGCTACATGGTAGAAAAGTAAAGAAAAGCTGCATGGTAGAAAAGTGAAGGAAAGCTACATGGTAGAAAAGTAAAGAAAAGCCACATGGTAGAAAAGTGAAGGAAAGCTACATGGTAGAAAAGTGAAGGAAAGCTCCATGGTAGAAATGTGAAGTAAAGCTGCATGGTAGAAAAGTAAAGTAAAGTCACATGGTAGAAAAGTAAACCAAAGCTGCATGGTAGACAAGTAAAGTAATGCCATGTGGTAGGAAAGTTATGTAAGGACGCATGGTAGAAAAGTAAAGTAAAGCCGCATGATAGAAAAGTAAAGTGAAGCTGCATGGTAGAAAAGTAAAGTAAAGCTGCATGGTAGAAAAGTAAAGTAAAGCTGCATGGGAGAAAAGTAAAGTAAAGCTGCATGGTAGAAAAGTAAAGTAAAGCCGCATGGTAGAAAAGTGAAGTAAAGCTGTATGGTAGAAAATAAAGTAAAGCAATGAGGCAGAATTGTAAAGTAAAGCAATGTGGTGGAAAATTAAAGTAAAGCTGCATGGTAGAAATGTAAAGTAAAGCTGCATTGTAGAAAAGTAAGGTAAAGCTGCATGGTAGAAAAGTAAGGTAAAGCTACATGATAGAAAAGTATAGTAAAGCTGCATGGTAGAAAAGTAAAGTAAAGTTATGATAGAAAATTAAAGTAAAGCCACATGGTAGAAACTTAAAGTAAAGCCACGTGGTAGAAACTTAAAGTAAAGCTGTATGGTAGAAAAGTAAAGGAAAGCTGCATGGTAGAAACGTAAAGCAAAGCCCTGTGGTAGAAAAGTAATGAATGGACACATGGTGAAAAGTAAAGGAAAGATGTGTGGTAGAAATTAATGTAACGCCGTTAAGTAGAAAAGTAAAGCAAAGACTAATGGTAGAAAAGTAAAGGAAAGTTATGATAGAAAAGTAAAGTAAAGCTGCATGGTAGAAAAGTAAAGCAAAGCTGCATGGTAGAAAAGTAAAGCAAAGCTGCATGTTAGAAAAGTAAAGTAAAGCCATTTGTTAGAAAAGTAAAGTAAACCCTCGTGGTAGAAAAGTAAAGCAAAGCTGCATGGTAGAAAAGTAAAGCAAAGCTGCCTGTTAGAAAAGTAAAGCAAAGCTGCATGGTAGAAAAGTAAAGCAAAGCTGCATGGTAGAAAAGTAAAGCAAAGCTGCATGGTAGAAAAGTAAAGGAAAGCTGCATGGGAGAAAAGTAAAGTAAAGCTGCATGGTAGAAAAGTAAAGTAAAGCTGTGTGGTAGAAAAGTAAAGTAAATCTGCGTGGTAGAAAAGTAAAGTAAAGCTGCATGGTAGAAAAGTAAAATAAAGCTTCATGGTAGAAAAGTAAAGTAAAGCTGCATGGTAGAAAAGTAAAGCAAAACTGCGTGGTAGAAAGGTAAGGTAAAGCCATGTGGTAGAAAGGTACAGCAAAGCAACATGTTAGAAAGGAAATGTAAGGATGCATGGTGGAAAAGTAAAGAAAAGTCACGTGGTCGAACAGTAATGTAACGCTGCATGGTAGAAATGTAAAGTAAAGCAGTGTGGTAGAAAAGTAAAGTAAATCCACGCAGTAGAAAAGCAAAGCAAAGTGGCATGGTAGAAAAGTAAAGGAAAGCTGCATGGTAGAAAACTAAAGTAAAGCTGCGTGGTAGAAAAGTAAAGTTAATCCATGAGGTAGAGAAGTAAAGTAAAGCTGCGTTGTAGAAAAGTAAAGTAAAGCTGCATGGTAGAAAAGTAAAGTAAAGCTGCATGGTAGAAAAGTAAAGTAAAGCTGCGAGGTCGAAAAGTAAATTAAAGCTGCATGGTAGAAAGGTAAAGTAAAGCCTCGTGGTAGAAAAGTAAAGTAAAGCTGCATCGTAGAAAAGTAAAGTAAAGCTGCATGGTAGAAAAGTAAAGTAAAGCTGCATGGTAGAAAAGTGAAGCAAAGCTGCATGGTAGAAAAGTAAAGTAAAGCCGTGTGGTAGAAAAGTAAAGTGAAGCTGCATGGTAGAAAAGTGAAGTAAAGCTGCATGGTAGAAAAGTGAAGCAAAGCTGCATGGTAGAAAAGTAAAGTAAAGCCGTGTGGTAGAAAAGTAAAGTAAAGCTGCGTGGTAGAAAAGTGAAGTAAAGCTGCATGGTAGAAAAGTAAAGTAAAGCTGCATGGTAGAAAAGTAAAGTAAAGAAGCATGGTAGAAAAGTAAAGTAAAGCAGCATGGTAGAAAAGTAAAGTAAAGCTGCATGGTAGAAAATCAAAGTAAAGCTGCGAGGTAGAAAAGTAAAGTAAAGCTGCATGGTAGAAAAGTAAAGTAAAGCTGCATGGGAGAAAAGTAAAGTAAAGCTGCATGGTAGAAAAGTGAAGTAAAGCTGCATGGTAGAAAAGTAAAGTAAAGCCTCGTGGTAGAAAAGTAAAGTAAAGCTGCATGGTAGAAAAGTAAAGTAAAGCTGCATGGTAGAAAAGTAAAGTAAAGCTGCATGGTAGAAAAGTAAAATAAAGCTTCATGGTAGAAAAGTAAAGTAAAGCTGCATGGTAGAAAAGTAAAGCAAAACTGCGCGGTAGAAAGGTAAGGTAAAGCCATGTGGTAGAAAAGTACAGCAAAGCAACATGTTAGAAAGGAAATGTAAGGATGCATGGTGGAAAAGTAAAGAAAAGTCACGTGGTCGAACAGTAATGTAACGCTGCATGGTAGAAATGTAAAGTAAAGCAGTGTGGTAGAAAAGTAAAGTAAATCCATGCAGTAGAAAAGCAAAGCAAAGTGGCATGGTAGAAAAGTAAAGGAAAGCTGCATGGTAGAAAACTAAAGTAAAGCTGCGTGGTAGAAAAGTAAAGTTAATCCATGAGGTAGAGAAGTAAAGTAAAGCTGCGTTGTAGAAAAGTAAAGTAAAGCTGCATGGTAGAAAAGTAAAGTAAAGCTGCATGGTAGAAAAGTAAAGTAAAGCTGCGAGGTAGAAAAGTAAATTAAAGCTGCATGGTAGAAAGGTAAAGTAAAGCCTCGTGGTAGAAAAGTAAAGTAAAGCTGCATGGTAGAAAAGTAAAGTAAAGCTGCATGGTAGAAAAGTAAAGTAAAGCTGCATGGTAGAAAAGTAAAGTAAAGCTGCATGGTAGAAAAGTAAAGTAAAGCTGCATGGTAGAAAAGTAAAGTAAAGCTGCATGGTAGAAAAGTAAAGTAAAGCTGCATGGTAGAAAAGTGAAGCAAAGCTGCATGGTAGAAAAGTAAAGTAAAGCCGTGTGGTAGAAAAGTAAAGTGAAGCTGCATGGTAGAAAAGTGAAGTAAAGCTGTATGGTAGAAAAGTGAAGCAAAGCTGTATGGTAGAAAAGTGAAGCAAAGCTGCATGGTAGAAAAGTAAAGGAAAGCTGCATGGTAGAAAACTAAAGTAAAGCTGCGTGGTAGAAAAGTAAAGTTAATCCATGAGGTAGAGAAGTAAAGTAAAGCTGCGTTGTAGAAAAGTAAAGTAAAGCTGCATGGTAGAAAAGTAAAGTAAAGCTGCATGGTAGAAAAGTAAAGTAAAGCTGCGAGGTAGAAAAGTAAATTAAAGCTGCATGGTAGAAAGGTAAAGTAAAGCCTCGTGGTAGAAAAGTAAAGTAAAGCTGCATGGTAGAAAAGTAAAGTAAAGCTGCATGGTAGAAAAGTAAAGTAAAGCTGCATGGTAGAAAAGTAAAGTAAAGCTGCATGGTAGAAAAGTAAAGTAAAGCTGCATGGTAGAAAAGTAAAGTAAAGCTGCATGGTAGAAAAGTGAAGCAAAGCTGCATGGTAGAAAAGTAAAGTAAAGCCGTGTGGTAGAAAAGTAAAGTGAAGCTGCATGGTAGAAAAGTGAAGTAAAGCTGTATGGTAGAAAAGTGAAGCAAAGCTGCATGGTAGAAAAGTAAAGTAAAGCCGTGTGGTAGAAAAGTAAAGTAAAGCTGCGTGGTAGAAAAGTAAAGTAAAGCTGCATGGTAGAAAAGTAAAGTAAAGCTGCATGGTAGAAAAGTAAAGTAAAGCTGCATGGTAGAAAAGTAAAGTAAAGCTGCATGGTAGAAAAGTAAAATAAAGCTTCATGGTAGAAAAGTAAAGTAAAGCTGCATGGTAGAAAAGTAAAGCAAAACTGCGCGGTAGAAAGGTAAGGTAAAGCCATGTGGTAGAAAAGTACAGCAAAGCAACATGTTAGAAAGGAAATGTAAGGATGCATGGTGGAAAAGTAAAGAAAAGTCACGTGGTCGAACAGTAATGTAACGCTGCATGGTAGAAATGTAAAGTAAAGCAGTGTGGTAGAAAAGTAAAGTAAATCCATGCAGTAGAAAAGCAAAGCAAAGTGGCATGGTAGAAAAGTAAAGGAAAGCTGCATGGTAGAAAACTAAAGTAAAGCTGCGTGGTAGAAAAGTAAAGTTAATCCATGAGGTAGAGAAGTAAAGTAAAGCTGCGTTGTAGAAAAGTAAAGTAAAGCTGCATGGTAGAAAAGTAAAGTAAAGCTGCATGGTAGAAAAGTAAAGTAAAGCTGCGAGGTAGAAAAGTAAATTAAAGCTGCATGGTAGAAAGGTAAAGTAAAGCCTCGTGGTAGAAAAGTAAAGTAAAGCTGCATGGTAGAAAAGTAAAGTAAAGCTGCATGGTAGAAAAGTAAAGTAAAGCTGCATGGTAGAAAAGTAAAGTAAAGCTGCATGGTAGAAAAGTAAAGTAAAGCTGCATGGTAGAAAAGTAAAGTAAAGCTGCATGGTAGAAAAGTAAAGTAAAGCTGCATGGTAGAAAAGTGAAGCAAAGCTGCATGGTAGAAAAGTAAAGTAAAGCCGTGTGGTAGAAAAGTAAAGTGAAGCTGCATGGTAGAAAAGTGAAGTAAAGCTGTATGGTAGAAAAGTGAAGCAAAGCTGTATGGTAGAAAAGTGAAGCAAAGCTGCATGGTAGAAAAGTAAAGGAAAGCTGCATGGTAGAAAACTAAAGTAAAGCTGCGTGGTAGAAAAGTAAAGTTAATCCATGAGGTAGAGAAGTAAAGTAAAGCTGCGTTGTAGAAAAGTAAAGTAAAGCTGCATGGTAGAAAAGTAAAGTAAAGCTGCGAGGTAGAAAAGTAAATTAAAGCTGCATGGTAGAAAGGTAAAGTAAAGCCTCGTGGTAGAAAAGTAAAGTAAAGCTGCATGGTAGAAAAGTAAAGTAAAGCTGCATGGTAGAAAAGTAAAGTAAAGCTGCATGGTAGAAAAGTAAAGTAAAGCTGCATGGTAGAAAAGTAAAGTAAAGCTGCATGGTAGAAAAGTAAAGTAAAGCTGCATGGTAGAAAAGTAAAGTAAAGCTGCATGGTAGAAAAGTGAAGCAAAGCTGCATGGTAGAAAAGTAAAGTAAAGCCGTGTGGTAGAAAAGTAAAGTGAAGCTGCATGGTAGAAAAGTGAAGTAAAGCTGTATGGTAGAAAAGTGAAGCAAAGCTGCATGGTAGAAAAGTAAAGTAAAGCCGTGTGGTAGAAAAGTAAAGTAAAGCTGCGTGGTAGAAAAGTGAAGTAAAGCTGCATGGTAGAAATGTAAAGTAAAGCTGCATGGTAGAAAAGTAAAGTAAAGAAGCATGGTAGAAAAGTAAAGTAACGCAGCATGGTAGAAAAGTAAAGTAAAGCTGCATGGTAGAAAATCAAAGTAAAGCTGCGAGGTAGAAAAGTAAAGTAAAGCTGCATGGTAGAAAAGTAAAGTAAAGCTGCATGGGAGAAAAGTAAAGTAAAGCTGCATGGTAGAAAAGTGAAGTAAAGCTGCATGGTAGAAAAGTGAAGTAAAGCTGCATGGTAGAAAAGTAAAGTAAAGCTGCATGGTAGAAAAGTAAAGTAAAGAAGCATAGTAGAAAAGTAATGTAAACCAGCGTGGTAGAAAAGTAAAGTAAAGCTGCATGGTAGAAAAGTGAAGTAAAGCTGCATGGTAGAAAAGTAAAGTAAAGCTGCATGGTAGAAAAGTAAAGTAAAGAAGCATGGTAGAAAAGTAAAGTAAACCAGCGTGGTAGAAAAGTAAAGTAAAGCTGCATGGTAGAAAATCAAAGTAAAGCTGCGAGGTAGAAAAGTAAAGTAAAGCTGCATGGTAGAAAAGTAAAGTAAAGCTGGATGGTAGAAAAGTAAAGTAAAGCTGCGTGGTAGAACATAAAGTAAACCTGTGTGGTAGAAAAGTAAAGTAAAGCTGCATGGTAGAAAAGTAAAGCAAAACTGCTTGGTAGAAAAGCAAAGGAAGGCTGCAGGGTAGAAAAGTACAGTACATCCACGAGGTAGAATAGTAAATTAAAGCTGCATGGTAGAAAAGGAAAGCAAAACTGCGCAGTAGAAAGTCAAGGTAAAGCCACGTGGTGGAAAAGTAAATTAAGGCAACATGCTGGAAAGGAAATGTAAGGATGCATGGTAGAAAAGTAAAGAAAAGTCACGTGGTAGAACAGTAAAGTAAAGATGCGTGGTAGAAAGGTAAAGTAAGGCTGCATGGTACATAAAGTAAAGTAAAGCTACATGGTAGAAAAGTGAAGGAAAGCTACATGGTAGAAAAGTATAGAAAAGCCACATGGTAGAAAAGTGAAGGAAAGCTACATGGTAGAAAAGTAAAGAAAAGCTGCATGGTAGAAAAGTGAAGGAAAGCTACATGGTAGAAAAGTAAAGAAAAGCCACATGGTAGAAAACTAAAGTAAAGCTGCGTGGTAGAAAAGTAAAGTTAATCCATGAGGTAGAGAAGTAAAGTAAAGCTGCGTTGTAGAAAAGTAAAGTAAAGCTGCATGGTAGAAAAGTAAAGTAAAGCTGCATGGTAGAAAAGTAAAGTAAAGCTGCGAGGTAGAAAAGTAAATTAAAGCTGCATGGTAGAAAGGTAAAGTAAAGCCTCGTGGTAGAAAAGTAAAGTAAAGCTGCATGGTAGAAAAGTAAAGTAAAGCTGCATGGTAGAAAAGTAAAGTAAAGCTGCATGGTAGAAAAGTAAAGTAAAGCTGCATGGTAGAAAAGTAAAGTAAAGCTGCATGGTAGAAAAGTAAAGTAAAGCTGCATGGTAGAAAAGTAAAGTAAAGCTGCATGGTAGAAAAGTGAAGCAAAGCTGCATGGTAGAAAAGTAAAGTAAAGCCGTGTGGTAGAAAAGTAAAGTGAAGCTGCATGGTAGAAAAGTGAAGTAAAGCTGTATGGTAGAAAAGTGAAGCAAAGCTGCATGGTAGAAAAGTAAAGTAAAGCCGTGTGGTAGAAAAGTAAAGTAAAGCTGCGTGGTAGAAAAGTGAAGTAAAGCTGCATGGTAGAAAAGTAAAGTAAAGCTGCATGGTAGAAAAGTAAAGTAAAGAAGCATGGTAGAAAAGTAAAGTAACGCAGCATGGTAGAAAAGTAAAGTAAAGCTGCATGGTAGAAAATCAAAGTAAAGCTGCGAGGTAGAAAAGTAAAGTAAAGCTGCATGGTAGAAAAGTAAAGTAAAGCTGCATGGGAGAAAAGTAAAGTAAAGCTGCATGGTAGAAAAGTGAAGTAAAGCTGCATGGTAGAAAAGTGAAGTAAAGCTGCATGGTAGAAAAGTAAAGTAAAGCTGCATGGTAGAAAAGTAAAGTAAAGAAGCATGGTAGAAAAGTAAAGTAAACCAGCGTGGTAGAAAAGTAAAGTAAAGCTGCATGGTAGAAAAGTGAAGTAAAGCTGCATGGTAGAAAAGTAAAGTAAAGCTGCATGGTAGAAAAGTAAAGTAAAGAAGCATGGTAGAAAAGTAAAGTAAACCAGCGTGGTAGAAAAGTAAAGTAAAGCTGCATGGTAGAAAATCAAAGTAAAGCTGCGAGGTAGAAAAGTAAAGTAAAGCTGCATGGTAGAAAAGTAAAGTAAAGCTGGATGGTAGAAAAGTAAAGTAAAGCTGCGTGGTAGAACATAAAGTAAACCTGTGTGGTAGAAAAGTAAAGTAAAGCTGCATGGTAGAAAAGTAAAGCAAAACTGCTTGGTAGAAAAGCAAAGGAAGGCTGCAGGGTAGAAAAGTACAGTACATCCACGAGGTAGAATAGTAAATTAAAGCTGCATGGTAGAAAAGGAAAGCAAAACTGCGCAGTAGAAAGTCAAGGTAAAGCCACGTGGTGGAAAAGTAAATTAAGGCAACATGCTGGAAAGGAAATGTAAGGATGCATGGTAGAAAAGTAAAGAAAAGTCACGTGGTAGAACAGTAAAGTAAAGATGCGTGGTAGAAAGGTAAAGTAAGGCTGCATGGTACATAAAGTAAAGTAAAGCTACATGGTAGAAAAGTGAAGGAAAGCTACATGGTAGAAAAGTATAGAAAAGCCACATGGTAGAAAAGTGAAGGAAAGCTACATGGTAGAAAAGTAAAGAAAAGCTGCATGGTAGAAAAGTGAAGGAAAGCTACATGGTAGAAAAGTAAAGAAAAGCCACATGGTAGAAAAGTGAAGGAAAGCTACATGGTAGAAAAGTGAAGGAAAGCTCCATGGTAGAAATGTGAAGTAAAGCTGCATGGTAGAAAAGTAAAGTAAAGTCACATGGTAGAAAAGTAAACCAAAGCTGCATGGTAGACAAGTAAAGTAATGCCATGTGGTAGGAAAGTTATGTAAGGACGCATGGTAGAAAAGTAAAGTAAAGCCGCATGATAGAAAAGTAAAGTAAAGCTGCATGGTAGAAAAGTAAAGTAAAGCTGCATGGTAGAAAAGTAAAGTAAAGCTGCATGGGAGAAAAGTAAAGTAAAGCTGCATGGTAGAAAAGTAAAGTAAAGCCGCATGGTAGAAAAGTGAAGTAAAGCTGTATGGTAGAAAATAAAGTAAAGCAATGAGGCAGAATTGTAAAGTAAAGCAATGTGGTGGAAAATTAAAGTAAAGCTGCATGGTAGAAAGGTAAAGTAAAGCTGCATGGTAGAAAAGTAAAGTAAAGCTGCATGGTAGAAAAGTAAGGTAAAGCTACATGATAGAAAAGTATAGTAAAGCTGCATGGTAGAAAAGTAAAGTTAATCCATATGGTTGAAAAGTTAAGCAAAGCAGCGTGGTAGAAACTTAAAGTAAAGCCACGTGGTAGAAACTTAAAGTAAAGCTGTATGGTAGAAAAGTAAAGGAAAGCTGCATGGTAGAAACGTAAAGCAAAGCCCTGTGGTAGAAAAGTAATGAATGGACACATGGTGAAAAGTAAAGGAAAGATGTGTGGTAGAAATTAAAGTAAAGCTGTTAAGTCGAAAAGGAAAGTAAAGCCACATGGTAGAAAAGTAAAGGAAAGTTATGATAGAAAAGTAAAGTAAAGCCATGTGGTAGAAAAGTAAAGCAAAGCTGCCTGGTAGAAAAGGAAAGCTGTGTGGTAGAAAAGTAAAGTAAATCCACGAGGTAGAAAAGTAAAGCAAAGCTGCATGGTAGAAAAGTAAAGCAAAGCTGCCTGGTAGAAAAGTAAAGTAAAGCTGCATGGTAGAAAAGTAAAGCAAAGCTGCCTGGTAGAAAAGTAAAGCAAAGCTGCCTGGTAGAAAAGTAAAGCAAAGCTGCCTGGTAGAAAAGTAAAGCAAAGCCATTTGTTAGAAAAGTAATGTAAAGCCATGTTGTATAGTAGTAAACTAAAGCTGCATGGTAGAAAAGTAAAGGAAACCCATGTGGTAGAAAAGTAAATTAATGCGACGTGGTAGCCCGGCTGGATTAACAGTCTGATGGGCCTGGGGCTCGACCATACATGGGCCCAATGGGAAGGGTCTGGGATGGAGTCTTCTCCCCGCCATGGCGTAGCCATAAGCCCAGCCTGTATTTTAGTGAGTCCTTGAAAATAAAAAGTTTGACATCATGGTGATAAGGGACTAAATATCATGTTGAGTAGCAATTAGTCCGAGTCTGCTCTGGCGCTCTGGCTCAAATCGGCCATGTGACCGATATTTGGATAAACTTACGGGCCCATCAGTCTATCCAAATATCTGTCACAGGGCAGATTTGAGCCAGAGCAGACTCGGATGATGTGACAATGACTAGCATATTCATTAAAAACTAATTACTAATTAGTAAACTCATTTGTTGAAGTTGAGCTATTAGTATAGTTGCCAAACTCATCCTAATACTAGTCTGCCTTATGCTAATACATATACACGATATTATCTTAATCGTGTGTGTGTGTGTGTGTGCGTGTGTGTGTGTGTGTATGTATGTGTGTATGTGTGTGTGTATGTGTGTGTGTGTGTGTGTGTGTGTGTGTGTGTGTGTGTGTGTGTGTGTGTGTGTGTGTGTGTGTGTGTGTGCGCGTGTGACTGTGGGCATGCGTGCGTGTATGTGTGATGGGGGGGGGGGGCATCTATCAGAAAATATGTCAGACAAACACTGCCAACTGCGTAGTTGTGATGACATCTACGAATCGAAAAACTGTCCACGCAAACATGCAATTTTAACTTTAATGGGGTAAAATAATCTTAGGTTGAGATTGTGAAACCAGGAATCAATTCAAATATCTACAAGTAGCTGTTTTAAAATAACATACTGTAATAATTCCAGGGTTGAGTGGTAATAATGTATTAAATGAGCGGCATAGCTGATGGATCATATCAAACATATTGGTAAAATGGTTGAAGCTAATTTTAAAGATAAAACCCAAGGGGACCAAAAGATGGCATTCCCATAAGGCTAAAACAATTTGGTAATCGACATTAATTTAAGGCACAATATGTTTTCAATTTACATGTATTTGTGCTTCAAAGGGTGGACGCTTAAAGCAGGATTACTCTGTCATAAAGATATTTTCCAAGAACGCGTTAAGAACTTTGTTCATAGAATCACTTGTAATGTCATTCTATTACAGGGTAACATTGCGAGACTTCCTATGAGCAAACTTCCCAATTCCCTTGTTTCAATTGTGGCCAACAAGTTGTGCTCAATACATAGAAGTGAAAGGGCATTCAGCCGAATATGCGCCATTGTTGACCGAATTTGTCATCAAATTGAGGACGAAGTGTTTGTACAAATACCTTTAGAGACTCTAGTAGATCCGTTGCAGTATCTAAATCAAGCTCTGGATCCTGAAACAACTTGTTAGTCTTGTCTAATCGCTCCAAGATCACAGCCCAAAGCTCAACCATGACCCCCCTCTCCAACTGGTCCATGATGATAATTAGACCTCTAGCCTTTTGTTTTGTTTCTGGTTTCTCGGATTCATCATCTTCCATTCGCGCCAAAACATTTCTGATGACTCTGTATCCAGCTTTCAAAGCAGAAGTTGCATTATGCCGTTCCGACCACCTAGTCTTAGAGAGGCATTTGACAGCGGGCAAGTTTAGAGGTTTTAGTCCATCCATTAAAAGTGTCCATCGATGAGTTGATGTAGAGAAGAATACATAGATATTTTCTTTAAAGAGAAAGAATGATGCAGCAGCAAAACAACTTTCAGCAGCACAGTTTCCAACCAGGTTGAGGGTATGACCACAGCATGGAATATACTCAATCAAAGGATTTTCCTTATGTATCAAAGCTTGCATTCCATTATATCTACCACTCATATTAGAAGCGTTGTCATATGATTAACCACGGCAATCTTTGATGTATATTCCCTTTTCTTTGAGAAATTCAAACAGAACACTGGCTAACTGTGCACCAGTATGGGAATAAATGGGTATAAATCGAATGAACCATTCAACTGGGCATGTTGCTAAAACATAGTGAAAAATAACTGTTAGTTGGGCTATGTGTGATATATGAGGGTTAGAGTCTACAGACACCGAACAATATTTCGCTGTTTTAAGTTCACATACAATGACTTCTTCCACACGTTCACTAAGTATCTGAATGAATTCATGACATACCTTGGAGGCCAAATACGATACATGCCCTTTTCCTTTGTTTGCCTTTAGCTGGATGTGTTCAGCTAGGAAGGTATCATACTCGGCAATTAATTCAAGAGTTCCTAAAAGGTTTGTATTGTTTGCTAATCCTATCACTTCATCCTTGCCACGGAATGTTAAGCCTCTAGCAGCTAAAAACTTGATGACGTTCAGAATTCTCTCTAAGACGTGATGCCAATATGTTTTTTTGTGATTCTTGTTGTTCTGTTAGTTTTCTGGCAGCAAATTATATTGTGTATGCTCTATGAGACTGGCTAACTTCATGACGATCAAGGTCTCTTGATGCATGTTTCCAATCACTATATCCAGTGGTTGCCAATGAGGATGGTTCATTTTGTGGTGCACATAATTTGCATACATACAGTACACCTTGCCACTGGTCTGGGAATAGCAAATCCAGTCATGTTTCAAATGTTCTCCGTTCAACTGCTCCCGGAAAAACAGATTTTGGCTACATTGTCGTTTAAATTAGTCACCAGGGCATACCTTCTGTGATAAAATAAAATCACTTTCAAAATTTTGACACTCAGTACTTCCAAATCGGCAAAAGTATGCTATCATTGAGTCCGTGACCCTGGTCCAACAACCAATATCTTTCGGGAAATCTTCATGCATTTTGAGTTGTTGAGTCTGATAAGTGTTTTCCGTGTCAGCAATTGCATCGTCACCCTGGTTTTCTGAACTATGGGGATCATTAGTGTGCTCATGCGTTGTGTCTGATGTATTCATTGCACTACTACACTGAAAAAACTATTTTTTCTAGATGTAGCTACATCGTGTTGTCTTTTTTATCCTCCTCCTCCCTTCTTACTTTTTGTTTTTCCCATCCACTCTGGTGCGTCTTCATAATGTGGCGTGTATTATGCTATCGAACTGGACCCGTTGGTTATGAAGGGTAGAAGCTGAAAACAAAAGACGCCATCTCAATTGTTGAATAATGCAATGGATCTAGTACTGCGAGTAATCAGCTTGAAAAGATTTTTCAACATGATAAATGATCAGGATTAATCACTTCAAATTGACAATTGAGGTAATTCGACAAGTGAGGTGATAAATATTGATTTTCTATTGTGTTGATAAAATTGAGCCCACACAATTATTAGTATCACTTTATCATGGGTTTATATCAATGCGATGGGCTGCCCTGAGCTAACCTCAAATTGTTGACCAATGACAGAATGGCCCATAGCAGTGTCGTAGATTTCTTGGATAATCAGTATGTTGATGGTGGGCGTCGTACGTCATGGGGAAGGTTATGTGTATATATATTATACTCAGGTCAAACGTGTGGGTCTAGCAATATTAGATTTTCATTAATTTCATTTATATCGGTAATGCGTTGATATTCCTATTCAGAGTTGTACTATTCGTTGGGATTTGTCGAACAAAAAATTCTTTCAAAGGCTGCCTATAGGGCAATATATAATCCCTATCCCGTATGTAACTTACATTGGTCTATGACCTCTCTCATGTACCCTATACAGGCTACAACCACCAACACCTCTAGTTGTACAAGCTGAAAACTCTTTCGCAATTGTTGTGCACTATCTTCCGCTTAACAGCAAATGGGCGGGTGGTTTGAGAAAAAACAATAGGTAATAATGGACCATTTCAATTATCCATCCATCCATCACTATCAGATGCCATCATAGTCAACTATGTGACATCTAGACGTAGTATGAGATCATAATCAATGATGGCATGCGTAAAGTAGATAGGTTCGCCCATAATGCATAATTGGCATTGATATATGAATAATATGAATTGTGTATCATTTTTAGTTAACAATCTTGCTGTCAAATATTTTGAAACTAATTTGACTGGGTCTTGTTATTGATTAGAACACAGTCAAATTAGTTTCAAAATAATCAACAGCTTAACAGCATAGTTTTCTGGAAATTGAGATTAAGATCGAGAGTGTATGTGTTGAGCAAGTCAGTGCAACCGAAGCTTCGCTAGAGATGGGTGGGGCAATTGTCAGCCTAGCCTGATGATTTCTTCTCATTCAATTCATATTACAATCAATTCTTAATTTGATAACTTTCAGTCGCTTGTTTCGAAATCCAGAAATCCGAAATACAGTTTACAGCAGATTGTTTTGTAATATATTACTGTAAATAGTCATTCCTCTCCAAAACAAGATTACAAGAGCAATCAGAGATTAGACACCTGAGAAGCTGAGAAACCCATGCATCGATGATTTGATCCAGATTCGGATCTGGATCTGGATCTGGACATTTTATTCTGGATCACCCCAAATCCTCATATGCACCTCTTCTTATGCTAAAATTTGGAGTAAATCGGGTCAGTAATTTCCGAGAAACCAATAACATTAATTTGATCCGGATTCGGATCCGGATCCGCCGATCCAGGCATTAAAATACGGATCTGTCAGAAATTATGGGGTCCCTAGTTTAATGCAATAGCCTTCCTGAAGCAAATCGGGCTCGTAGTTTCTGAGATACAGCTGCGGACAGACAGCCAAACAAACAAACGGACAGACAAATGCGCATACCCTTTCAAAATGCAATAAATACCCTCCCCTTCAAGCTTTGGACTTTGGAGGGGCGAGGGTAATTAGAATTTCAGGAACATGTTTTAATACTATCACTAGTGTACTCACATGTAACGTCCTTACGTCAGTCGTCATGCTCTTACTTTTAGCACAATCGACCGTTCAATTTTTAGCTATGCCCCGCCCATCACTAGATAAGCTCCACCCACACCTCGTCGTGTTGGGATTGATCGATCCCCAAATGCCCTAGCTATCAATTTCCTGAAAACTATACAGGGACACTGTTGAATATTTTGTAATTAATTTGACTGGGCGCTGTTGCTGCCATAGGCAGCAACAGCGTCCAGTCAAATTAGTTTCAAAATATTCAACAGAATATTTATTAAATAGTAAAAGCAAACAATTTATGCAACAACGCATAGACCGTCTTCAAATATGTGTTCGTGACGTACTTATCGACGTCATTCATAACGTCATTCATTATGATGTCATTGTACACACCACACTGTTCATTATGACGTGATATGATGGGTGGGTACTCTAGAAAGGTGAATAGTAAGACAACGCGGAGTGTCTATAATTTTGACAGTTAGAACTGGCAATATAACTTAGAATTTCGCAGAAATCGCGCTCAGTCAAGAGACAAGTCAAAAGTCACGTGATTACAATTGTTCGTCCGGCGCCTTCCGGTGTCTGTTTATTTGTGATGCTACGTGATGTTCGTTTCATGATACTGATATCGCATTCCGCAATCGGGGCAATGCAAAACAGACGTGTAAATAGTAAAGCCACTAAAGATTTAAAAAACCCAATCTAGTGGCATACATTCACGCAGCGGCTACTAGAGAAAAATTGGAAATTAGGATTTTTATTATTTTAGAGGGTCTATAATACGTTTAGTTGTTGGGACAAAGGGCCTATTGTCGTTCGTGGGCCTGGGGCTGCAGCCCCCTCAGTCCCAATGGTTAATCTGCCACTGCATGGTAGAAAAGTAAAGTTAAGTCGCATGGTAGAAAAGTAAGATAAAGCAGCGTGGTAGATAAGTAAAGTAAAGCTGCATGGTAGATAAGTAAAGTAAAGCCATATGGTAGAAAATTAGAGTAATGTCACGTGGTATAATTGTAGAGTAAAGCGGCGTAGTGGACCTGAAAGTAGTGTATCAGTGTGGAAGGTCTGAAATGTGACAGTTGAAGAAATCTGCGACGCCATCACACCCACATGGACATGGGGCCCTGATTGTTACACCCATAATCTTGTACCATCTTTTTAGCTTATTGTACTCGCCCCATAGGCAGCGCCTAATCTCATATCAAAGGCATACAATTCGTATACTAGGAGCGAGATGTTTTTTGTGTATTGTGACGTAATAGATTATGCCGTCATATACTCGAATATGAGATTTAACTGTAGAACGAGAAATAAATATTATATATTTCATATTGAAAATTTTCATTTATATATCAATCCTAACACAACCAACTTATGTAACTTTTAATTCTATTATCCCTAAGCGGAAATCTTTCAAACGACACATTTGGGGCTATGTATGTATGTATGTAAATTTCTATAGCGCCGATTCCGGACTAAACCGCTCAAAGGCGCTTTACAAAATTAAAAAATATGCTCTTGTGAAAAGGTGAGTTTTTAACCAAGCGGACTGGACTAAATTCCGAAATCGTTTAGAAAATTCGCGCTGGGGGAACCCTGGTAATAACAACGATGTCGATGTCTGGTGCCAGGCCATCACATCTAACATCATAAACGACGACAACGACAACGACAACGACAACGACAACGACAAAAAAACCCAACAATAACAGCAACCGACCAACCAACCAATTAACCAACAATCACCATCATCACCACCAACAACAACAAAAACACCAATAACACCAATAACACCACCACCACCACCACCACCACCACCACCACCACCACCACCACCAACAACAACAACAACAACAACAACAACAGCAACAACAACAACATCACCATCACCTGGAACCTAGCATAGCTACGGGGAATGTACGTAGTCTGGCGGCAACATCAAAGAGACAAACCTTAGGTACAGACTGTGAACACTGTTACATAGATATTACATGTGTTCAAGATACTAAAGTAGCTAACGACTAAGAGCAGCAACGCCAGACAGGCCATAAGCTAGTGCTCATAGAGAAATCCCAGGCCACATACCGAGGTGTAGGCTTCGTAATAGGACAAAGACATGTGGACCATACGTCAGTGATCGGGTTGCATTATGCGAAAACACACCACCACCAAGTGTTACATTGTCAATGCATATGGCCCAAATATTGGAAAAGCCAAAGAGAATCCATCAGTATTAGATTCCGTCCATGCAGAACTGAGCTCCGCCATTACAATCTCAGCCAGATGGCAGCAGTTCATGTGTGGAAATTTCAACTGCGAGTGGTGTAAGCTCAGAAATGCAGACAGAAATTGAGAACTTTGATTATGCAAGGGCTGAGGTATGGAGAGGGCACACGCAACAGCAATAGAGATGCACTTGTGGCATTCCCTATGTGGACGGGCGGCCGCTGCCCAACGCCTGTTCCCGTCCGAGGGGAGTGGGTGGCCGGTCATCGTGCACGCTGACCTCTCCTTCGAGACCTTTATTTCCAGGCCCGGGCACCAGTTGAGCGAGGTCAGTCTGCTGGGGCAGAGGCTGTCCAGGCCCATGAGTCCTGGAGGGCGACTCCAGGGTATATGACCTGGTCTCGGGGTTTGTGAGGCACTTCCCAGGAGACAAGATTGGGCCCCCCAGCAAACGTTTGCTGACCGGAGCAGTCAGTCGTCTCATTGGAGATGTGCAGGCCCAGCCAAACATGTCTGAAACGGCAGCAAGCCTGAATTCGATGCAACCAGAATTATGGGCTCTCCCAAGCGGGCAGCATGCCAGTCTCGTCTCGGCTGTCCGCAGGTAGAAGCTCGGGGCTTGAAGCGGCCATTCCTCCCGGCGTGCATTGAGTATTACCATCCAAAGGGGCGGCCGTGGAATGGCCCGGGGCAGCATTTTACTGGTTCCAGGTTAGCTAGTCCTTCCCGTTACCAGACCACATGTAGTTCAAATGGCCTACGACTATCAAACCCAAATGACATTATCAGAGAGCTTGGGTAGGACACGTTGCTGATCGCAATGCCTCAAATGGCTCTAAGACTACAACAAGAGTATTCAATCAAATAGACTTCATTCAATGCAAAACAGAAGCAAAACCCCTATGTGTTCGTTCCTATGGAGGTGCAGACCTTAATTCTGATCATAAGCCGGTCGCTATACGCCTTCAGGTGAACCGTCTCTACCTAATGTATAAACGACACACTAGGCAAGAGAGTGAGTCACCTACGAGTTACTCGAGCTCATAAGTGGCATTGGCACACAGATGTCATACAAAAGGCCCTCAGGGAGCAGACAGCTACCATCGACGACGTCAGCCCCGATCCAAACAAGGCCATTGCTAAAATACTGAAATGTATGGAATCGCTTACCAGCGCCATGTGAGTTCTAAAAATCAACTACTTATACTGATGACCCTGTAGTAGTAAAACTATCAGCAGAGCAGAACACATAATGGCTGTGCATCTACCAAGGTGGCCAACGTGAAGACAGCATCCAACTACGAAAGGGAACGCAACCGCATCGGCAAAGACCTTGCTATTCAACAAGCAGATGAAATCACTGCCATGGATGAATGCCACAAAATGTTTCGGACAGCCCGAGCCTTGAGTGTTACTGACTGCACACCAACACTCACTGTTCACACCTCTGAAGGACACTTTATCTGGACTTATCAGGGCAAAGTCAAGTGAATTTGATGGGGCCATTACTAACAGCAATTAAAACAGCAGCATTTGAGAAGGGACTCAAAGCCATGAAAAATGGATGTGCATCCGGATCTGCTGGCATGAGAAATGGACTATTCAAATAGGCAAGTGACAGTATGGCAAAACCGAGCATGCACCAAATCAATTCAGTTTCATGAATCACCTTGCATCGGTGATGTAGGCCAAGGTACACTTCTCATGCTATCCAAGGAGCCACCTGCTACGCTAAAACATTATAGATGTACGACGTCCGGCCAGTTGTAATGCAGATGAGCTACGACTAGTGAGACTACTACTTGCAGACACCCAACTGGGAGTATGAGTCAAGTAAGTGAAGTCTGCAGAGTTTGAGGCATCAATTGGCACCTCTACATGGTCTATCCCCGATGCTTTTCAACTTTTTACTTGCTGCTGTATTGAAATCGGTGTGGGAAAATTTCACAAGACAACACACCCACTCCACCCCCCATTTAACTCACAGTGTCGATACTGGGTATGCCGCTAGAGATGGAATATGTCGATGTCGTTGACTTCATCGACAAGGCAAAGAAACCTCTTGACGAACTTCTCCCAATAGCTGCAAGCAATCTAAATATTGAGAAGCTCTTCATGCATGAATCCAAAACAGAGTTAACCCACATATACCTATCTACAAAACATGATGACACTAAAGAAAATGACGGTCCACATGGTGATGGTGAACTGTGGAGGAAAAGTACCACCCTGGGCGCGCTGATGTGTAGTACTGCCGACATCGCTGCACACTGTGTCATGGAGAACAGTCCTTCTGGAAGCTATGGATTTGTAGATCCAAGATGCCTATGACAAAAGCCTAATTTTATACAACGCATCCTGTGTATCCTTCATGCCGTATAGATGTAACAGCTTGGCAGCTCCAAAGGCAAAATGAGTGTCATCCACCATCGCTGGACACCGATGGCCGGACAGCATAATATCTAGTGATGCATATTATAAGATGTGTAATACATCACTGCTGTCCGTAAAAGTCGTCTATCAAAGATCGTTCATGTTTGGCTATGTGCTAAGAATGCCTGAAGTCACACCATCCCAGAGAGCTTTGGAATTCGCCCAACTGGGAGCAAAACAAGAGAAGACGTCATTGCATAAATCTGTTACTCAGGCTACGAGGTGACCCAAAGAAAGCATTACACGGTACATTCAAATCAAGAATGGACAGAAGAAGGCTAACGAGTGTGGCTGAGGACAATACGCAGTGGTCGAAACCAAAGAAGGCCTAATTCTAGCCGTAGAATATTTCTACTACTAGAGCAGCTGAATACAGTAATCATACATGCATATACGGTATTTGCCATTGGAACTGCCTTGTGAAGCTATAAGATATTTGTTCCTTCAAGATTTTGGCATTATACACTTTATTTATTTAAAAGCGCATATGGTCCGTGTCTACAGGCAACTCGCAATATAGTCCGAGTTCTCTGACTACGCCCTATTTCAATTCTGAAATGGTGGCATATCGGAATCGGCATAGGACAGAGATAGAGAACTCGGCAATAACATACTTCTTTGCCCCCCCCCCCACCCCCGGCATATTTCTGAGATTATGGGTCCGATTTGGTTCACATTTTCACATACGCATTGGTGTGACGCTAGGATTCCACGACTTTGGGCTGATCCGAATAATTTGGAAAATGTGAAATACATCGGGACAATCAAACCACATTTGGCAATGTGATATCAAGGAGCGTGAGATAACCAATCTCTGGTTGTGTTTGCGCTAGTTGTAATGTTTTCAAATTTCTCTCTCTCTCTCTCTCTCTCTCTCTCTCTCTCGCTCTCTCGCTTCCATCCATACATTTACCAACTCACTCAATGACCAATCACAGACCAATCCGCCAGAACCAACTTCCACGGTTATTTTCCGTCACTTTATTCTTATTTCATCGCTTGCCCGATGGTGATCACAATGACCTATTCTCACGTTATACAGCATTGCCATTATCAAATGAAAACAAACCCAATAAAACAATAACAAACTAATAACAATAGGACGTTTATAATGATTTGACTGATAAGAAGCAGTAGTATTATTATCTCATCTCTCTCTCTCTCCCTCCTTCTTTCCCGATCTCTCTCTCCCTCTATCCCTTCCACCTCTCTCTCTCTCTCTCTCGCACTTACAGCCCCCCCCCCAACCTCTCACTCGCTGTCTCTCCCACCCATTCTCTCTCTCTCTCTCTCTCTCTCTCTCTCTCTCTCTCTCTCTCTCTCTCTCTCACTCTCACTCTCTCTTTCTGCTGCTCGCTCTCACCCCCTATCTCTCTCCCACTCCCTCAGTCTCTCTTTCTCCCACTCCCTGTCACTAGCGATCTTTCTCTCATTCTCTCTCACTCTCTCTCTCACACACACTCTCTCTTTCTCTCTCGCTCTCTCTATCTCTCTCTCTCTCTCTCTCTCTCTCTCTCTCTCTCTCTCTCTCTCACGCTGTCTCCCTCTTTCTCACTCCCTCTCTCGCACTCTCTCTCTCCCCCCCCCCCCTCTCTCTCTCTCTTTCTCATTATCTTTAATTATCTGTCTGCGTCGCTGGCTTCCTATGATTTTACTGATGCAGCTGTTTACAAATAACGGTCTCTAATTACTGCTTTTAACATACACGTTTCGCAACGCTCGAATGAAAATTCCGTGACAATACAGCTATAGATATTTGTTAAAACATTCAGCAAAGTCAATCCTAATTCTTGAACCTTGAATGGCTAAATTTGGTCACGAAAATCTAAATATTTGTTTATTGAATGTCCAATCGCAGGCTAAGATAAGACTGTTTCTTAGAGTGTATCACTGTTATGTCTGTTCTGTTGTACAAATATGGTGCGACAATTAATCAGATTGAAGATTTTGGGATTCTATGTTTACAGAAGTCAACGACGATGACTGGAAACTTCTTCTTCTTACTTAGTAACTGGTCCCGCTTCACTACCGGTAGCTGGATAGAGTTGCTGCGACAACGGCTATCGGTAACGGAGAGCAGAATGGCAGTCGGGCTCGCCTCGTCTGACAGATGGCGGGATGACGATATTATATTATTGACTGCTGGGCCTATCTGACTTGCTTGATCTTCAGGTAAGGAGTGGATATTTCTTCCAGCTCATGACTAGATTCCTACTTTTAAATAACTTGAGAAACGATCGTCTTACATAAACGTAAGATTAACTTTTTATTCACATATAATACAAGTTTTCAAGATAAGAGCAAAATCGCTCACAATACAGACTGGTACAAAAACGTTTGTACAATCCAACAAGAGCTTAAACTATCTTCAAGTCTAACAGAGCTTCGTTATGCCTAGCAATAGCTCACGAACTGAACATCAGCGAGATGTCCAGTGAATCACGCTGGTGGATTGATTAATTTATCTAAGCTAATTCTCGCCATATATACAATTTAATTCGCTCTCTAACCAAGTTCTATAATAATGCTAATATTTAGATTTCTCTCAAATCTATTCCCACGACCCTCCTAGGTATGCCATAAGCACACTTTGACTGGCTGAACAATCAGCCCCCAATCAACCCCTGCTTATTTCTTCCTAGAAGTTCTGACCTGATAAATGTTGGTCTTTTCAACCAATCAGTGATCCCTCCATTCCTTGCCTGGCGCACAAACCTATTCTGCATTATTCTTTATTACAGAGTTTGACCGACGCTGGTTTGTTATGACGTCATCCTAATCAATCATACTCTGTCCTATTCTTTCAGAGAGATGGTGCCTCACATAGACAAAGCGGTGGGGACCGGTTCTGATTTACGGAATGTGTTGTTGTTGCATGCCATTGTATGAGTGACATATAGTTGATATAAAACTTTCGATTATGTTATTAATTCCAGAAGGACGCTACAATGTCCACGTCCTGTCCATTGCCTAACGATGGAGAATCCTCGAGAATACTAGGGTGAATAGGCACATGAGCTGTATGATCTCATTGCCAAATGGTGTTGTTCCAATCTCATGTGAGAGACTAGATCACCTACGTCATCAACTTCTCCTTCCTCCATCTCTCCCTTCATCTCGCCCTCCTCTCTTCCTCCCTTTCTCATCCTCCCTTTCCGCCTCCCCTTTCTGCTCCAGCACCCCCCCCCCCCCCCCCCCGTCTCTCTCTCTCTCTCTCTCTCTCTCTCTCTCTCTCTATCTATCTCTCTCTCGCTCTCGCTCACTCTCTCTCTCTCTCTCTCTCTCTCTCTCTCTCTCTCTCTCTCTTTCTATCTCTCTCTTCCCGCTTCTGCTTTCTCCTCTCCTCTTCCTCTATCTCCTTTTATTTTCAGTCAGTTTTCGGATGCCACTTCAGAAAGCATGGCTATTTGCATAGTGTGGACAAAATCTAATAATATATAGTGATTGATATATTTTAGCATCGCCGACATACCATCCATGCTTAAATTGCCATTCCATTTCCTTTTCCGTGCCATGTGGAAATGATATGTGATAAAACCAGCTGACACCTGACAGTCGACCGAGTGAGCTTGCTATTGGAGACAGCGGAAGGAATAGATCTGAATCTGAATCCAGCCATAAATCTGGATGGATTGAAGGCAGGAATAAGCAGAATGTGGGCGCAAAATTACCAGAGCACCTCATCAGGACTTATGTGACTATGTCTTTTCCGGGACCAGCCCACACGAGACCTCTCCGGAAATGTTCATAGTAAACACCAGCACGTGACAATAGATTGCATCACCATATATAATGATCCCCCAGAGTTGGGGGGGGGGGGGTATGATTGACAAAAGATGAAGAAAATATATTGTCAGACAAATAGCATTGCACTGGCATAGATACTCCGTTGACGTGTACCTCCCTACCTCCAAAGCTCTCTCTCTCTCTTTCTCTCTCTCTCTCGTTCGCTCTCTCTCTCTCTCTCTCGCTCTCTCTCTCTCTCTCTCTCTCTCTCTCTCTCTCTCTCTCTCTCTCTCTCTCTCTTTCTCTCTCTGTGTGTCTCTCTCTGTCTCTACTGGTTTATATCGTTTTTGTGAAAAAGACACTCAACCTACACCATTCGTCTCAAATAATATGTTATGTTGTTACTCTCGGTCACGTGGACGAAATGAAGACATAAACGATGATGAAGTAAACATGTCCACTTTTTTGTGCGAGTTTTTCATATGATTTTCGAAAAGCAGATTTACACTTTCATTCTGGCCGTATTGTTACAGTACTTGGGTGCTGTGGCACAGCTGTGCAGCTTTTGCAGCATTCACAGATGTTACATTCATATTCACTGAAGCGTTATAAATTGGTGTCCAGTGACCACGTCAGCAGCATTGACTTCATAGCGTCCCGTAAACTGAAAGTGTTAACATTTCTAAAGACCATTTAATTAATAGGTTATAGATGCTGCTGTTATTTTGACCAGCATCTATATCTCAAATTATTTTCATATAATGATTAAATTCATACAGAGCACAATAGAATTGTTCACTATGCACGTTTCAGTCTTGAATGTGTTAGCTAGACATACCGTTCTCCATTCTCATAATGCAGATATTTCATTGTAGATTGTATATATATTTCCAGCAAATCCTTTTTGGGCATGCCTATCGCACTACCACCGCCCAATCCATAACTGTCCATCGTGTTATCCCGCTTTGTCAGTTGTCTTAAATATTTCTGATAGCAGAGCCTGTTCTGGGTGGCCATATACCAGATGCCTCTGCACTCTTTGACACTCAGGAATTTTATATTCGTTTCGGAAATACCTGTATTACGATACAATTCAGCCTGCATAAATACCTGTCAGTGTTCTTTTATTTAATTACAACATAGTAATACGAACTTTGCAAACACACACTAACAACTCGGTTGTTTTCATTCTAATGATGACATTTTATCGTCACAATCATTGGGATAACCAATTAAATATGATCAAAGGTTACCACAAAAGTGCCCACGAAATCAGTTTAAATTTATAATGTATCACAGAATATTACTTATTTGTTAATGTTGATAAGATAGGACGAGCGCACTTTCTTTAATTGCCAAGTGTTAGAGAGGATAAACGCACAATAGGACTGTTTCTCTGTCGTCAACTTGTGTGTGTCTTCTTTCCTTTCAAATACGCGTTTCAATTGGAATGCTTTTCTGTTGCCGTTGCTAACCATGTAGCTATGTTATTAATACACTGCTATGCATCTAAATAATACACACAGTTCTTTATGGCGCATATGCCGGCGTAAGAACAGCTCTGGCATCCCAAGCTATGCTCCATGCATTTCTCAGAACGCCTCACATACGATCTTGTCTCTTGGGATTTGTGTGCATCCGAAATGTGAAACTAAATTTGTCCTTTCATGGTGCAGTACATAGGTCACACCAAACACCAGAAATCTAATTTAATGGAGGTCTCCAGATTGAGCCATGCCCCACTCATTTCTAGCTAAGCTCCACCCACACTTCGCCCGTGTTGGGATCGATCGATCGCTGCACTCCCTGACTTAGCAATTTCCAGAAAACTATATGTAAGCTGTTGAATATTTTGAAAGTAATTCGACTGGGTGCTGTTGCTGCCACTCAGTCATATTTGTTTCAAAATATTCAACATAATTTGTATTAACTAGTAAAGACTTACACCAATTCGTACAACAACGCGTAGTGCGTCGTCTATTAACCGTTCGTGACGAACCTATCTACGTCATTCATGACGTAATTTATCATGATGTCATCCTACACATCACGTTGTTGACTATGACGTGACATTACTGATGGAAAAACTGGAACGCTCCAATGTCCTGTGTAGGTTCTGAAGTGATGTGCTAGTTGCATTTATAATTACATAATGAATAGGCATAGCTATAGTGAGTGTGGGGAACTTGCTACTAAGATTCCAATGGGCTGCATGAATCAATACCTGAAAATCAGTGTCTAGTAATAAGATGGATAATACTGTACCAGGGACAACGTAATCAACATATGTGATGGAAAAACAGAATAAAAACAAAACCTGAAAAAGCTGGTCAGTTTCAGATGCCACTGCACTCAGCATGGCTATTTGCAGAACATGTATACAATCTAATACGATATATTGATTGATACATTGTATCATCGCTGAGAGAGCAATACCATCTATGCGTAAATTACCGTTCCATTTCCTTTCCGATGTCACCGTTGAGGCTTCTCACACTTGACAGTCAACTGAGCGGGTGTTCCATTGAAGACAGTCACATACATCGATCTGACATCAACCATAATGTTGCAAATACAAACTATTTCCTGGTACTCCAAACTATGATCGACTCTTCTCTCATCAGGATTTATGTGCCGGCGAATGTGAGATGAGAACTGTTTTTTCTCGTGAGCAGCACGCATAATGTATCTTCTGAAATGTTCACATTAAATCCGAGAAAGCGGCAGTATATTACATTGCCAAATCCAGCTATAATGAGACATGATCGCCCGAGGGTGGGATTGACGACAGATGAACACGGATGCACACAGCCCGAAAATTGCCAGACAAATATTAAAGTACCGAAGGTAGAATCGCCTCCAAGTAAATACTTAGTATCGTTAACATTGCAAATGTAAATTTGTGAATTATTCTCAATTTCCTTCATGTGTCAAATCTTTCTTTTTAATTTTAGGAGAATATCTTCATCAGGAGCAAAGATATTATTACAATGATAGGAATATGCCATATAGACATAACTATTCTGAATATTATAATGTGATGGTTCTGTTGGTGATGTTGTTTTTCTTATTGCTATTGTTGGTGGTGGTGGTGCTGGTGTTGTTGCTGTTGTTGTTGTTGTTGTTGTTGTTGTTGTTGTTGTTGTTGTTGTTGTCGTTGTCATTGTTGTTGGCTGTGGTGGTGGAGGTGGTGTTGATAATTAATCTGTGATTTATCGCAGATTATTGGGTTTTTTCAGGAACTTTATTATTATTATTACTATTATTATTATTCTCAAGGATTTTCGTAAACTCCTCCTACAGTTTTGATCTGATCAACTTCAAACTTGGTAACTTCTAGTACCCCTTGGGATCTAGTTTGCTCTTACTTTTCTTTTCGGAATCGCCTCTCAGACGAACGGTTCAAGAAATATTGAGATGTTTTGTATCGTAGACAAATATGTCAATAGGGAATGTATTGGAAATTGATTTGATGATAAATGACCCAGTTTTGGAAACATCAAATCTAAACTTTGTACATTTCTTGTACGCACCTGGTATGCATAGATCATCTGCAGAAATATGATATGATGTATGGTACCCGAGAATTCCACGTTTTCTTGTCCAAAAAGTCAAATTGGAAATATAAGGGAGTGCTATTCAGACAGCAACTTGTCCTAGAATTTGTTGCAAATCATGGAGAAACTTAAGAGACTTCTAGCATCTGTTAATCCGCATATGCCACCCACATATTTTCCTGGTCCATTGAGTACTATTTGCGATTTCTAGGCTCCAAACTTGAGACACTTTCAGTAAACCTTAGGGCCTGGGATGCTTTTATTTTTCTTTTGGATCCAGCGAATAATTTCCAAGGTATACGCGTATCCATGCCCAAAATGCCCCATAAGAAATGTACTCCCTTAGATTTCTAATATTGAATTGACTCACTCAATTTCAACAGGTAATGGGTGGTAATAGATGTCAAAACAAAAATTGATTTTTTGCATGAATTGCCCCCCCCCCTTGTACCTTTAACTAATTAGTTTCTTCTTTATTTGACATTTAATGGCCTTTTCCTTGATTTTGGTAAAAATGTCTTTATAGCAAATCAGGACACATTATTTTATACTTTAGAATCAAGGCTATCAGTTTTCAAGAAATCAGTTTTTCCATACCCTGTGTAAAACTATGTAAATTTCAACTATGGAAGTGCAACAACACTTAGAGTTTTTATCAGATCAGCATCAGACATGTTCAATGATCATGCGAGAAGAGGGCTTATACTACTCCTTAATACCCAGTCATCGCAGGTTTACAATTACTTAAGTAAATGTATTCTAGTTGTGCTTCTTTTTACTACTTCTTATATAGTTCTCACCCAGCCTCGCCGACACATCACAGACATATTCTATGTGTAAATACCAACATCATAGTAGATCCTGATTCTCGATTCATTGCTCTATTGGGTTTTAGCATCATGCCACGGTTATAAATTGCTACTCATTGTTACTGTTGAGCGAATGTTGAAAAAACATGAGGTGATATGCAATGGGTAAACACCCCAGTATGGAACTCAATTTTCGATTTACAGCCGCGCAGGTTTTATACGGTTTTCCCATCCTTAAATTAAAAAATTGGTAATTCTATGATACTGATGAAGGTATCACAATAAAGACTTAGATGGATATCATCTAGGACACTTCAGATAATATTAATGAAACCCGATTTTCTATTCATCCCCAGGTAGGCGTTAGAAAACTCTCGACACCTCCGTTATTGATGAACGGTTGAGAGGCGATTTTTGTAGGAACCATTGACGGCTTAATGTAACCAGATTTTCGATTCACACCGTGACTGGTTTTATAAAGACACCGTTATCAGGCCCATCCTTGTAAAATCACTACTGATGAACGGATCTTGATAACACTTATTATAGGATATTCTAGGGATAATTCTCGATGATATAACATAGTCTGATTTTCGATTCACCACTGGTATCTTTTTAAAAGCGCCCATTCTGTTATTTCAAAATTGGTCCTCTTTCGTTACAGTTTTTCGGTCTTAACGACTTCATGGTCAGATTTTCTATTCATCGCTCGTGGGTTTTAGAAGCTTGTCTCACTATTACATTTCTAAATCATTTCTCCTCTGTTATTGATTAATGTATCCTAATAGTCGTTGAGGTGGTGTTCTATAGGTAAATGGCGGCACCATACTGGAGCCTGCTGTGAAAACAACATGAGATAGACCATCTCCCTGTGAGGAGCCGGTCAATGTTTCACACTCTACAGACTTTACTATCTTGCGCCGTATCCTTGGTATGGTGCCTGCAAGTAGTAATTGCTAATACAACTGGCCTGGCGCAGTCGATCTACAATCTTTTAGCTTGTAATTAATCAATGCCAGGTTTGTGGAAATCACAGTATTTAGACATTACTAGTGTTACAAGCATACGCTAAGAATATACAATGTATGCACAGTGGTCCAGGTTTAAATCTACTCTGGCAGGATCCCGGGAAATCCTCGCTCTTGACTAGGATGCGGCATTAGGTAACATTGGAGCGGATTTTTTATATGCTGTTAAGGAGCACAATAGGGCACATATTGACTGGTAGCTGGGCCGCTTATTAGGCTTGGGAAGTGTGGTAATGCTGACTTGGCCTACAGCACCAACGGGAACATAGTGCATAAAGGCCGTATTAGCTATTTCCGTCATCGCATTTGAGATAATATCACTTGCATATTTGAATAGTTTATCACTCATGCCATGATGCCCGGATGCGCGTACATTGTCAGGGTTTTGAGTGCCCACCAGACCTTTGTTGTTTTAGTTCGTGTTGGCAATGGCCTAGTGTCACCTGAAAACAGGATCCAAAGGCTCATCACCGTGATTATTGAACTATTTCTTGACCGATTCTCGAATTGTGTCCGCTTTTCCCTGGTCAGTCCCTATGAAATTACATTCACAATTCAGAGTGGTGTAGACCTAGCGGGAGTGGATCTGAGTAATCAGTATCTCTTCGGAAATGCAGATAGCGTGCAGTAATACATCGCATATATTGTAGACAATTCACTCCAAATGGTCACTGTCAAAATACGACGTTTGTCTCTCAATCACGCATGCCAACTTGTCATGATAAGCGTGACATGCCAATGCAAACTTTCAATTGTCATCCACTTAATTTACTATGGGAAGACCTGGTGATTTGTCCACATTCCGAATTTAAATGAACTCATTATCCAGATATTCCGGGGATGTTGCTTAAATTAATTTACTATTAAAAACCTCCCTAGGGCTTGACAAGCTAACTTATATTTATAGTCCATTATCTGGATAGAAGTTCATCTCTAAATCAAGGAACCACACTCTTTTTCTCTCTCTTCCTCCCCCCCCCCCCCCTCCTACCTCCATCTCGCCCTTCATCTCGCCCTCCTCTCTTCCTCCCTTTCCCATCCTCCCTATCCGCCTCCCCTTTCTGCTCCCGCCCCACCCCCCCCCCCCCCCTCTCTCTCTCTCTCTCTCTCTATATCTCTCTCTCGCGCGCTCTCTCTCTCTCACTCTCTCGCTCTCTCTCTCTCTCTCTCTCTCTCTCTCTCTCTCTCTCTCTCTCTCTCTCTCTCTCTCTTCCCGCTTTTCCTTTCTCCTCTCCTCTCCTCTATCTCCCTTTATTTTCAGTCAGTTTTCGGATGCCACTTCAGAAAGCATGGCTATTTGCATAGTGTGGACAAAATCTAATAATATATAGTGATTGATATATTTTAGCATCGCTGACATACCATCCACGCTTACATTGCCATTCTATTTCCTTTTCCGTGCCATGTGGAAATGATATGTGATAAAACCAGCTCACACCTGACAGTCGACCGAGTGAGCTTGCGATTGGAGACAGCCGAAGGAATAGATCTGAATCTGAATCCAGCCACAAATTTGGATGGCTTGAAGGCAGGAATAAGCAGAATGTGTGCGCAAACTTACCAAAGCACCTCATCAGGACTTATGTGACTATGTCTTTTCCGGGACCAGCCCACACGAGACCTCTCCGGAAATGTTCATAGTAAACACCAGCACGTGACAATAGATTGCATCACCATATATAATGATCCCCCAGAGTTGGGGGTGGGTGGGGGGGGGGTGGGTGGTATGATTGACAAAACATGAAAAAATATATTGTCAGACAAATAGCAATGCACTGGCGTAGATACTCCGTTGACTTGTAAAACGATAACAATTTGTAGCAACTTAGCATTTAGTCGGGGTCACTTGATACATGGTACGGTTGCCACAACGTGCATAACACATTAAAGTACAATAAGAAGTAGACGAATGACTATTAGTATTGAACAGAATAAAATGTAATTAAAACTAAGAGCCAACCACCAAAATATGCAACATTTATTGCGCCTCAGCCTGATTTCATATAGTATTGTCACTAATAAGTTTTCTCTTCGGGATTTTTATTAACATTTACCCAGTTTTCTTCACTCAGGTGTACCCATTAATATCGATATATGGCGTTTTTTCTGGATACATCATGTTGCATTTTTGGGGCTTGCGTTTTTAAATGGTCGTAACATTCCATCTGACATAAAAACTCATCGAGGCGGCTCAGCAAAATGGCTGTCAGTACGCATTCCAGGCAGGGCAGCTTCTCAACATGGCTGTCAGCACGCATTCTAGGCAGGACAGCTCATCAACATGCCGTTCAGCAGCACTCCAGGCAGGACAGCTCATCAACATGGCTATCAGCCCGCATTCCAGACTTGGCATAAATGCCAGAGTTGTTTTCTATGAATGTTTTGTAGGTTGACAAAATCCGAGACGTTTCTGGTACAATGGGATGGCGTTCTCCAGACGTGGTAATAGAAGATGTATCAGTTGATTTAGATGGAGAAGATATTGGTTCATTTATATGTTAAAAAGCGCTTTCACCAGTGAATGGTTACAAACATACATTATAATCACTAGCGACTTTCTCAATGCTCTCTGTGTAATGAATTACTTTACCAGCTGCCATTATCATAATGTCGACGCGTGCCGTTTCTGCTCGAATCGTAGGCTTTCTGTGGGTACGTGCCATGTTTGTTTAACTAAACACACACAAAATTGGCAGTATATCTGTAAATACTAACTAAAGCATATGTGGCAATTTGTTACACAATGCATTACATCCGTGGCAAGTTGTTACACAATGTATTACTACATGAGCAAGTGGCTACGCAATGCATTGCTGCATGGGGAACTTGTTACACAATGCATTACTGCAATAGCAAGTTATTACACAATGCATTACTGTCGTGGTAAGTTGTTACACGATATATTACATCCGTAGCAAGTTCTTACACAATGCATGGCTGTCGTGGTAAGTTGGTACACGATACATTACATCCATGGCAAGTGTTACACAATGCATTACTGCATGGACAAGTTGTTACACAATGCATTACTGTTGTGGTAAGTTGCTACACGATACATTACATCCGTGGCAAGTTGTTACACAATGCATTACTTTAGGGGCAAGTTGTTACACAGTGCATTACTGCAGGGATAAGTTGTTATACAGTGCATTACTGCAGGCCCGTTGTTACACAGTGCATTGCTGCAGGAGCACGTTGTTACACAATGTATTACTGCAAGGGCAGTTTGTTACACAATGTATGGCTGCAAACATACACCAAGCAGCCAATGATACCAGAGTGTACGCATCGATTCTTCAGTTGAACAATGGTTAATAAATATCTAAGCATAATTCAATTGCTCATTGTGTGCTACATGTGCCTTGGCATGTTCTAGGTGGATAGTATCTTGTAAGGTAAACTCTAAATGCTATCATTCGTGGGTAGTTGTTATGGGAATGTGTGCGCAATATGAAGAGGCTTACAGAAACTCAAGCTTTACAAATGAGTGCCATAATATAATGAATGATCACAATTTATCTGACATTATGTGAGTGACTGAAAAAACCCAAAAATTGCTTAAGCAGCAAGATCAAACAAAGATTGCTTACCTGTCAGTGGGTTTTGGACACACACCAACGTATTTCTCTCATCGGTTACGAATACAATATTTATATAGGATAAACAGTTATTAAGCACAATGCTTTACTATATTAAAGCGGACTGCCTAGAATGGCACAGACTGATGTGTGGATGAAGTTGATCTATGATTTGTTCAACTAAAACTATATCTTACATTCCCGTAACTATCAATAATAACTGACAGACACTGAACAATCAGAACAATTGCCTTCTGTTGGTTTCTGCCTATATTCGCAGTAATGTCAGAGAAAATAACATCTGCCGTGACCCACCGCCGCCGCCGCCGTGCCACCGCCACTACCACAACCACCACTGCCACCACCACAGCTACCAGCAACCACCACCACCTTCCACCACCACCACCACCACCACCACCACCACCACCACCACCACCAGCAGCGCTGCCACCGCCGACGTTGCCGCCACCGCCGTCGCCGCCACCACCGTCAACGCTACCGAAGTCGCGGACACCAACACCAGCACCACCACACCTGCCACCACCACGCTACCACCACTTCCACCACCGCCACCGCCACCGCAACCGCTGCCACCCGCCACCGCCACCGCCACCGCCACCGCCCCCGCCACCACCACAACAACAACAACATCAATACCGCCGCCCTCGGCGAAGCCGCCACGACCACCACCGCCACAAACATGACCCCCACCACCACCACCACCACCACCACGACCACGACCACTACCACTACCAGTACCACCACCACCACCACCACCACCACCACCCCCCACCACCACCACCACCACCACCACCACCACCACCACCACCACCACCACTATAAACCACCACCACCACCACAAGCACCACCATAACCACCACCACCAACAACAACAAGAGGCAACAACAACAACAGTAACAACAACCACAACAACAACAACACCGCCGCCGCCGCCACAGCCGCAGCAGCAGCAGCCGATGACGACGACGCCATTGTAGAGCAGGTTAGCGCATACTCTTGTGCTAGCAAAGATACCGGTCCACATTTGCGCCATGCAACATTTACTATAGGCCCTGTGTATGCTGTGATGTGACAAGTACATGTAATGCCATTGGTGACGAAAATAACTGTATACACCCTCGAGACATAACGTCTAAAGGATGACACTTTTCTCAGATTTGCCCATAACCTAAATCAGCGTTTTCCTTAGAATCTTAGATAAATCTAAATCATCTGACACTGATCGAGGTTTGATCGAGTCTAGGACGCGGATTGGTAAACCCCTCTAGCTGTCTGTAAACTACAGAAATAATTCAGCGTTTTCAGCCTGCCTTTGTAATTACATGATGCTACATTGCCATCAATCCATAACGATAACATGTCAGAGCTCCGCTGCCGCATGGTCTAGAATTAAATAGCCTATAATAATAACATCATTATGATCATTATCATCACACTCGCATCAGCATTAAGCCAAGTATAGCTAAGAGGCAATTACCATATTCTCTCTCACGCTGGGCTGCCAGAGAAATATGCTCCAAACGTGATCAATACATCTCCATGTACACGCACACCCTATCAGGCTGCAAAATATGGTATTGTGAAGATGACTATTTGTTACATTGGCTCATTAACGGACGGAAATTCCATCATAAGCCAACCGCTCCACGATTTAGGTTACTCAATTCCTCTTCACCATAAATACACCATAGTCGAGAGATTGAGGAATAATTGTGAAACGAACATTCATAATAAATAGAACAGATTAGGAAATGTGTTGAAGAATGCATTAAATAATACCGTGCATAGACTCTACTGAGATACACAGACAATTACATCCGGTAGTGCCGATCCTCGAAAACCAGAAGATACCTATGGTGGCATTCTTATTTACTGTTTTACCGTATCACACAGACGCAATCATAACATGTAAGAATGGGTCTTTCCAGTTTTAGCTATGCCCCGCCCATCTCTAGCTAAGCTGAACCCACGTTCCGCCCGTGTTGGATCGGCCGATCCCTGAACTACAACAAGCTAATCAATTTCCAGAAAACTACAGATAAGCCGTTGGCTATTTTGGAAACTATTTTGATGGATGGATAAACTGAAAATGCCCATCGATGGTGTTTCTATAAGTCGGGTTGCCGTATAATTGGCTGTTTCGAAAAAACCACCAATATATTGTGGCCAAGACAGAGAAAAGATAAGAAGGACGACTACCCGGACACGCCCTGTATAACCCACGTACGTAGGCTATTGACATTCAATATGAAACAAAAACAACAAAATGTAAGATATGGGTGTCCACATTTACATTAACCACCTTTACATACCTTGTGGAAGGAAGGAAATATACGCCATGTTAACATATTACGCACATAAACATAAGGTACCCTGTATTGTGTATGTGAACATACAATCCAGATACAACTTCAAGCCGTACTTATTGCTGTGGCCATGAGACAGATACGCCCACATTCTGTGTCCATGTGTGGGTATAATTCTCTCCTTTGATCCCCATAGTAATGGACGTTTCCGTGTTATCCAATCATCGTTTGACGCCATATGGGATCATAATCAACTATGTGCCGTGTAGGATGACGATATAATTATGGAAATTGATAGTCAATGAGTTCAGGGATCGATCGATCCCAACACGAGCGATGTGTGGGTGAAGCTTAGCAAAAACTGGAAATGTCCATTAACCTCAGCACGTAAGTGGAAGAGAATGCGCATGTGCGCGTGTGCGTGCGCATGTTGCGGGTGCGTGCGTGTGGATGGAATGGCCGGGCGGGTTGAATTTCTGGCATGTAGTTGGTCGGACCGTCGGGCGGGTGATCGTGTTGCGCCATATCTTAGCCATTTTGTAATCGTAGCACAACCAGCTTTGTGTTACTGTCACTGCGCAAATCTAAATCTGTATTTAAGTATTTCTGAAAAAATGTATTTGATTTGACAGGTGAAACGTACTTCAATTGTTCATTGCATCTTTGATTTTTCTGATTATTCTGTGTAATAACTTACATGTATTCGTGTAAATTGAATGACAGTTGCTGGCCTATCATTTGCAATTATAGATAACGAAATTCTAGAGGCTTAAATTACGTGCAGGCGATCACTGTGTATTGATCACTTTTGTTATTATAGCCTTTCCTTGTCAGGTACCTGAATGAAAATCTTACGCGATCCTTCAGTGGATTCTGACCGAATTTTTGTTTCACGATTCCGGCGGTAATAGAAAGTTCCTGAAGTGTGCTTAGTCCTGGCAGTTCCAGCCGCTGGCCCCCAGAGATGTTTTGGCTTGTTGAGTGATAACGTAATGGACATTTCTAGTTATAGACATGCCCCACCCATCTGCAGCCAAACTCCACTCACACTTCGCTCGTATTTGGCTCGATCGACCCCTGACCTCTCTGTTTACAAATTTCCAGAAATCTATACAGGTAAGCTGTTGAATATTTTGAAACTAAGTTGACCGAGTTCTGTAGCAACAGGACCCAGTCAAATTAGTTTAAAATGCTCAACAATATTTTTATTAAATAGTGAAAACATACAATTCGTTCAGCGACGCTTACTCCGTCAGTAATCGTTCGTCACGAAGTTATCTACATCATTGTCTATGACGTCACCATACAAGTTACGTAGTTGATTATGACGATGGATAAATTGGAAAACTCCATGGCCGCACATTGAATTGCTTTTAAAGACCCATTAATAACCTGGCCCATTTAATTTTATATGCAATACAATTTATATAATATAAATATCGAATTACTCTCTAGATCAATGGAAGAAATCCGATCTGCATGTTGACAATGAATTGTGGGACGCTTCTCGGTCTCATGGTCATGCAAATTCACTGCTGATTTAGAGTCTTCTGTGCTGCAGGCACGTGCTCCATCGAAGTATGGTGAGAAATGTACATTCAAAGCGAAACAAAGGGGAAATGTACGTGTGTGCGTGTGAGCCTGTGCGTGCGTGCGTGCGTGCGTGCGTGCGTGCGTGCGTGCGTGCGTGCCTGCCTGCGTGCGAGCGTGCGTGAGTGTGTGTGTGCGTGCGTGCGTGCGTGCGTGCGTGGGTGCGTGCGTGCGTGCGTGCGTGCGTGCGTGCGTGCGTGCGTGCGTGCGTGCGTGCGGTACAGACAGACGGACGGACGGACGGACGGGCGGGCGGGCGGGCGGGTGGACGGACGGACGGACGGACGTACCAATGAGAGTACACTTGTGCAAATGTGTACTTGTGGGGTGCATCCTAGTACAGTGGGTACATCTGAGTAGCACCTTAAAAGCGTCCATCTTATGAGGTGCATTGTCCATATTACTGAGGTGCAAATTGTCCATTATGTGGGGTGATTTGGCCATCAACTATGAGGTGAGTTGTCCATAAGTCTGGGGTGCATATGAGATACTGCACTTGAAATGAAATCGGTAAATGTTAGCCATTTTGTGGGATGGTTTGTCCATCAACTATGAAGTGAGTTGTGCATAAGTCTATGGAGCAAATGGGTTTACTGTTCCTGAAAGGAAATGGGTATATAAATTAATCATGTCCATTATGTGCGGTGATTTGTCCATCAGCTACGAGGTGAGGTTTCCATAAGTCTGGGGTGCATATGAGATACTGCACTTGAAATGAAATCGGTAAATGTTAGCCATTTTGTGGGGTGATATGTCCATCAACGATGAGGTGAGTTGTGCATACGTATGTGGAGCAAAAGTGGAGTTTACTGTTCCTGAAAGAAAATTGGTATATAAATTAATCATGTCCATTATGTGGGGTGATTTGTCCATCAGCTTTGAGGTGAGGTGTCCATAAGCCTGGGGTGCATATGAGATACTGCACTTGAAATGAAATCCGTAAATGTTAGCCATTTTGTGGGGCGATTTGTCCATCAACTATGAGGTGAGTTGTGCATAAGTCTGGAGCAAATGGGTGTACTGTTCCTGAAAGAAAAGGGATATATAAATTAATCATGTCCATTGTGTGGGGTGATTTGTCCACCAGCTGTGAGGTGAGTTGTCCATAAGTCTGGGTGCATATGATGTATTGCACTTGCTTTAAAATGGGTAAATGTTAGCCATTATGTGGGGTGATTTGTCCATCAGCTATGGGGTGAGTTGTCCTGGGGAGTAAATTGGCTTACTGTTCTCCCCTACCAGACGAGAAAATCACCAAAGGGTATGATATGAAACTGAAAAGTAGACATATTTGCATTTTTCTTTTCAAAATAGTCGACATCTTAAGCTACCTAGCTGTACATTTATGTATGAGCTTAGTGATGGAGTATTATAAATATACATATGTGTGCTATATGTATGCAAAACAAACATGTTGTTTAATACTCTCCGCACCAACCACACCATCCCTGGGTGGGGTGGCTGGGTGAAATAGGTGACCCCACCTGCTCGCAAGCTACAAAAGAGAGGTCACACCACACCACACCACATAGGCAACTCCCCACTGCGAACATACATTCAGATATGCCTATATATCTGTAGTTGATCATTGACAACAGTGAGATATTTAGAACCCATCCGGTCTGAATGATGTAAGGATCATCTATCCATACTCCACCCACTCGAAAACCTAACATCATATCTTTATTTCGTGCAATATCTCAGTGAATCGTAAAATTAGACATAGCTGATATGACTGTTTATCAACTCAACACATGTGAGCATGGTGTATCATTTGCCAACCAGCTAATGCCCATGCGCTGGTGTGACATCACCAAGCATAAACAAGAAGACAACCTATTGTCAACACATGTTCCAAAACAAGCTTCATGGAGGCTTGGCCTACAAGCGGACAATTTCTACGAGAAAACTGAACTTTTATTGAATAAATCTAGATGGTATTTAAGGGTTAAATGATTTTACTGAACATCTGAAATTCCATTCTCAGTGCGGGAAGTTGAATTTTCTATCTCTTAGTTCAATTTCGAGGATGTTGGTACAACATCTGTGTTTACATGTACAAGTGCATGCACGTTCACTCAAATTCATATAAGATTGTGGATTTTAAAGTTTGAATTAGTGCAAGATGAATGAATAATTGCTACAAATTTATGCTCCTCTAGATTTATATGATCATTTCATTGGTTTTAGATGTTGAAAGATGCATGACAATTGCAATTTGATAGTAAGAACATTGTTTTCAAAACATATGTATATATATATATATATATATATATATATATATATATATATATATATATATATATATATATATATATATATATCATAATTTTACAGCCCGGCGGGCATAGTGATTACTAGTGGAGCTATGATAGCAACACCATTCAACTGCATCAGACTCATAAGCAACACCAGCTACCATGACTAAAATTAGGGAAAATTAAGATAGATATGGTACTATTGGACAGGTTGAAATATATTACTTAGATTATGCAGACAGCATGGATAAAAAAGGATGCTGTATTACGTACCTACAAATCGATCAAGGATGAAACCAGGCAAGGGATACCGCCAAACAGAACACATTGTAGGAATGAATGATTTACGCAAAAGTGCACAAGAAAGCTAAAAGAGGTAGGGACAAGTAAAAATAAGCAAGAAATATTTGTGAGAAATAATATGAATATAAAAAGAGTCATGAAACCGACTCGAAATCGAATGATAAAAAAGTGTGAATAAACAGCGACTAGAAAATAATACAGCACCAACACGTTTCATATTTCAGAAGTTCATACATTTACATGTATCTTGGAATCTGAAAATTAAATACAAACATCATAGCCATTATGAAATGTACTAAGGGGTCTGTATCGCTCACCTGCAATTATTGGCCACTGACACCTTGACAACCATTTGGCAAATCAAGTTCCCTCGAACAAACCTGATTCAGTTCTTGGCCTAGATCATATTTCAAGAGGCGTGCATCAATCACCCCACCCCCACCCCAAAGACATTTCAGAGATTTTTTCCGGCGTTTCCACAAGTCAGCCAAAATCCAAGATGGCCACCAGCCAAATTGGCCGATCGGGTACGTTTGTACAAACTTGAATCTCTATGTCCTAAGGTTTGTTCCTGCCATATATAATTGAAATCGGCCTACTGGTTCTCCAGTAGACGACATTTTAAATTGCACATTGCTTTAGTATGGGAGCATTTGGCTGGAAAATTATTTCAAAAATGGCTAATTTGATATTAGAATACCCCTATTAAGCATATATATATATATATATATATATAATTATAACCAATTTCGGCCTCAAATCCATCAAATAAGAAATTCTAAATGGCCACCAAACACGCTATGTTGTGATTGGCTCACGGCGGCCATGTTTTTTGATGGATCGACTTCACTTGAACAAACTTTAATCACCCTTAGTGCCTGATTATATCTTACAAATTTCGGCTTTATCCTTTCACCGGTTCTGGAGAAGTCGTTTTCGGAAAAACTAGGTCATCCAATATGTCCGCCAAACTATTTGGCCAATCAATTTCTCTTGAACAAACTTGGTTCAGCCCTTGCCCTAGATGATATTTCCTGAGTTTTGAATCGATCTGCCAAGCGGTTTCGGAGATTTTTAAAGACATTTCTCAAAGTCGGCCGATTTGGCCGGCGGCCATCTTGCATATGGCCGATCGGCTTCGTTTGAACAAACTTAGATCCCTATGTCCTGAGGATGCTATCTGTCAAATATAATTGAATTCGCCCCAGTAGTTTCTGAGAAGTCGTTTAAAGGAAAAATTGACGGACAGACAGACAGATGGATTTGCCACAGCATAAGCTCTCACTTAGCCATTCTGGCCAGGTGAGCTAACACTGCCTAAATACTTAAAGGGCCTTGTCATAAGTCTTGTCCTTCTGATAACATTTTGACAAAAACAAGAATTCCGCGGAATTAAATGTCTCGCCTATCGCCGCTTTTTCGCCTTTGACCTTGTGACCTGACTGCCATCATGCTGTTTCTTAACTTTATCCTTTTTTTACAGATAACAAAAAACTAAGATTAAACAGAGAACACTACTGGATCAAAGAACTCAAAACGATTCACCCGTTCGGAATAAACAAAAAAGCATAACACACTCACTCACTCACTCACACACACACACACCCACCCACCAACCCACCCACCCACCCACCCACCCACCCACTCGCTCGCTCGCTCGCTCGCTCGCTCACTCACTCACGCGCTCGCTCACTCACTCACTCACTCACTCACTCCCTCCCTCCCTCACACACTCACTCACTCACTCACTCACCCACCCACCCACCCACCCACCCACCCACCCACCCACCCACCCACCCACCCACCCACCCACCCACCCACCCACCCACCCACTCACTCACTCACTCACTCACTCACTCACTCACTCACACATAGGAGGTTTGACGGAAGTTTGCAGACTGGCAGGTATGCATAGGTAACTATGTAAATACCTGGGTCGGCGTTTTTAAATACTTAGGCTTCATAAATCAGTTCCGTCATTTTTGTATCTAATAACAGATCCCTCGCATACACACACATACACACATATGCATGCATAGACACACAGACGCACACGCACGCACATACACAAACACACACATATATATATATATATATATATATATATATATATATATATATATATATATATATATATATATATATATATATATATATATATATATATATATATATGCGCACACACACACACACACACGAGGTTTGATGGACACAAATGACCAGTATGCACACATAGATTCTGTCTAAGTGAGACATACAAAATCATTTATGCTACAGCAGTGAAGTTTAGTTTCAATAGGATGCTAAACGCAAAAACTTAAAGTTGAAAAAACTGATTTTTGTATCAAGGTCAAAGTGACCGTGACCTTTGACCCTGTGACCTTATAACCATGCTGCTGTTTCCTAACAGTATGGGCAACCATGTACCCAAGTGTGGTTGGAATAGGATTAGCCAATCTTGAGATATAAGCCGAGAAGTTTTGCTAAACGCAAAAACTTAACATTGTTGACGCCGTCGCCGTCGGAAAAGTGATACCTATGTCTCGCTTTTTTCTCTATCCCCATCCTCCTTCGCATTCCCGGTCTAACAGCTTCACAACACACACACCCCACACCTGGTCTAACATTCCCACACCACACACTTCGAATCATGTCTATGGTATGTTTATATCAATGTCTGTCTGTGTGTGGTGGTAGAATGCATAGGATCTAGTTTCTGCAAAGGAATTTCAGCAATGTGGTGTGTTGAAAGCTTTCACTCTTATAATAATGTATTAAATAATTTAGTAAATCTGCTGAATATTTTGAAACTAATTTGGCCGGAATCTATTGCTGCCTATATGACAGCAACAGCTTACAGGCTTCTAAATCTTACCTATTATTATTGGATTGACAATGTAATGTGTGAATGGGATAATGAGACAAAAATATTCTATGCGTGGGGATACAAATATTCTATGCGTGGGGATACAATTCCAATAACTTCCAATACAAGCAGATGCTAGTGGAATGGCAACATTTGACACAAGTGTACATGCATGCTGTGCTCTGCCCAATTCATGTGTTCACACCTATTGTTGCGTGAGAGGACTCAGGAGTGGACTTATTCCCGCCAATCTCAGAGAACCACCATCCTATATCAGATGAGAGTTATCAACTTACTGCCTGTCTTTATTGGCCACTTTAGATTTGCAGGACTGGAAACAAGCAACTGACCACAGTATCCCATACCAGGTCACCGTAATATTCAGGACAGTAACCACACAGGTTGCATATAAGATTTTAGTGTAAAGGAAAAACACTATATTTTCTGTGTAATTGTATAAAGTACATAGCCTATATGTACACCGTTGGGGCACATTTTAATGAACTGATAATCTGTATTAAGGTTAACCTTATTTGAGACACATATATTTGTGTATCACTTACATATAAGCCTAGTGCCCCGGTCTCCCCTATGCCTGAAAGGACAAAGACTTGGAATGCGGTGCTAAAGTTGATAAATAGGTGAACTAGTCTTCAGGAATTTGTATTTTTTATTATAACTATGTTTTCATAGACTTGTCATTAACCGAAATTAAATGTCACCAGCAAACAGTGTCTTCAAAATTTACCACAGATATGTGAATCAGACTATACCATCTCATATTTGTCTGATTATTTTGCAAGGGAGGTAATTCAACTAAAAATCGCAAGCTATTTTATTTTCAACTTAAATTGTTTTTAGTTCTAATATTTAATATCCGGCACATTACATGTTTAAAAGGAGGGGAGCCCCCCCCCCCCCCTCTACGTGATAAACATGGCACCTCTGGCTTTTCTCTACATATTTGAGGTAAATAACTATTTTCTACATAGACAAAAAATAGGCTGGTGTCCCACAATAAAGTACGGAGTTGCTATATGGCTATATAAGGTAAATCCTGGTTATTTTATATAATGTATTGTAGTGTCCACTATTTATTGTTACTGGTATACATCATGCCGCCGGTATAATGAATTATGCTTGAACTTGTCGTTTATTAACAGCAAGCACTAACAATAACACCAAGACGAAATCTCAACACGGTGTTAACCTCTAGAGGTTAGTTTTAACACCAAACTAGATATAGCTATAAGTGACTAAATTTTCATCTGCCCGTGAAAAGGGAAGCTAATAACTCATTCACGCCAAGTAAATTAAGCTTATTTTATGCTGATTTGAATATCTATTTCCATTTTATTCGCTAATGACTTATGTGAAAATGAAGGCAAAAGCAGGGGTTGGTATTAACACTAACACAATATTTGGTGTTAACACTGTAGTAACTTAACTACGTATAAAAGGTTACTCACCCAACAGAGGTCTCGAATCGGCCAGTGGAACCAGCGGCAGATGTGCACGGTTCAAGTTCCAAGGTACGACTGTCGGGCGTCCGTAGAAACGGCGGGAATCAGCTAGCCCGGCAGCCGCGAAACCCGAACTGCGGAATTGCGGGATACCGCCAGCACCACACTCTCCCCCGTTTATAAAAACATGCTTGTTTAATTAAAAATCTTATCTTTTAATTAAAAATCTTATCTAAAAATCTACTCTTTTAAAAATCTGCACACCATAAAAACACACAGGCATTGACGCTCAACTGCTAAAGGTAGCATCAGAAATTGCCAATTAAAAAAATATAGGTGTCGATCCATCTAGAAGGAAGGAACGGTTAATAATAAAACAGATGGATAGATCAACAGCTGCCGGACGAGTGCCAGCGTCACAGATTTAAAAATAGCATAGCATCCTAACTAAAATTAAGGACAGTGGTTTTCCACCACAGTAGAAAACTGACAGAATTGACGGAATTGCCGAATTGATAAAGAAGTAATAAAAATAATCTCACATGAATTTAGTTGGAGTGTTATTTGAAATTAACGTATGTGAGATTCGAGGAAAACCTATGAATATTGCAAATTTTTTTTAAAATTTAGTGAATATTTTTAACCTTAACCTTTTTGATAACCCTCTTATATAATTGAAACGGATCTGAATCCACAAATTTAGGAAATCCGGAAAACCACTATCCCTATCACAATACAGATATCTGAATGAAGCTAAACGGAACGGATAATACAGCAGAAGAAAGAAACATATGAATTTGCGCTATGACTAACGCGCCAATTACTTCGTGCATTAGGAAATGATAAGCGTGAGAAATGCATCTGTACGATTTATGCAGTCTTTGCTAAATGCATATTATAAATATGCTGTCATATGCAAGACTTCTGCATTATAGAGTAATGCACATTATAAATATGCCTGAGTTATGCATTATAGAGTAATAATGCATCATTGCATCATTTTAAAATGTAATTGCTACACGTTTAATAAATAAAATACCTAGGTATGGCAGTATAAAATATGTTGGCCTAATATAAAATATCTGAACGGACCTATGTAGAATTAATATACCTGGGCTATCCTATAAAATATCTGTGCTGACCTAATAAAACCATATATAATATATTTGAGCTACCCTATAACATATCTGAGCTGACAAATGTAGAACTGGCATTAAATAGCTAACCTATACAGGATTTCACAATACATAGATGAGTTTGCATCATAACATATGATGCATATACTTATAAAAGCGTGTACATGGATTTAATCCATATACACATAACAGAGAGCATTATTATGACCACACGTCATGACGGACAATAATTGCAGTTAACAATACAATGCGTATGTATGATTAATGTGTAACAATTTACACATCATTTGACAACGCATGTCTGTAATGTGCGATCAAGAAATGCGTAAATATAACCCCGCATTACTACGAGCAATTATTCACGCGTCATTTGAAAAAAACGCGTAATTATAATAACGCGTTCTGTGAGTCATACAGTGATGGACCCCTGTTGGTTTTTGGTATCTCACGGAGTATTATTGCTGGAAAAAGCCACTATGTGCTTATGTGTCCAACTAATTTAGTGTCCCAAAACTTACAAAAAATAGAACATCACGATTTTGCTGTTGCTGAAACTAAAGCTAAGATGGAAACGGAACATAAGCCAATGATTATGCATGTTTTCCGGACAAGTTGAATGTCTTCAGTGTCATGCAGCATATTAAAATTTGAAGTCATAATTTCATATCCTCTGGATTACAGTAATTCTTTCAATGTTGAATTACTGTTACCATCGTACATTATCACATTACTATTGTAGTACTGTACTACGACCGAAAAGCTAACTGCAGTCCGCAACAATACCATGACCAAATGAATCCGTAATAAGACGAAACCAGAGGAACGTTTATTCAGGTGGACAAGTAGGGTCCATGAAGACTTATATAGTCTAATTCACGAATGCTTAAAGATCATTCTAATACATTTCATAATCTAGGAACCTGTTAGGAAGACGGCACTGCCTTCCTGTTCGACTCTGAATGGTGTGAGTTTGGAGTTGGTCATCTCTAGGAGATGTGTGATGTATTTCCCCTCGGACCTGACACCTCATGCGCCTAGGGGAAAAAGTGTGATGCGGTTCCCCTCGGACCTGACACCTCATGCGCCTAGGGGACGTGTTATGCGTTTCTCCTCGGACCTGACACCTCATGCGCCTAGGAGAGTGATGCTGTGTTTGTGGGACGGGTAAAACAGAGTCGATATCCAGGTCATCTGTCAAAACAGCATCTAGATCATTATGCAGAATTGATGAGGATGGATCAATACCATATGGAATGGTTTCATCCGAATCCTCTTCAAAAATGGAAGCACGGTTATCATCAGATAACCTAAGGCCATTATCGGGGGATAATAAGTCATCATCATCGCCATGATCTTCAGAGCTTATAGCACGTCTCATTCGCAATATCCAGAGAGGTAAATCACGATCTCTGCACAGCTTTAATCTACCATGGTGAACAACAAGTTCCCGGCGTTGGTTTTTGATCCCAAACAGTGCTTCTGACAACTTTTTATAAATAATAAATGGACCAGTCCAAGGAGGTTGTAATTTACTGGACTGGCCTATTTTAGTTGCAGAATTAGCAAGATAAACTACATCACCAACATGATAGGCATGCTCATGCAAACGTAGATCATACTCTTTTTTCTGGCGCTTCTGAGCCATTTTAAGGTTATCCCGTGCTATCTCATGAGTTTCATGCAACGTTTGCTGTAACTGTTGGACGAAGTCACTGGCATCTGAAGGGGCATTCTCTGTAGTCGCAGACACAAGGTATTTGCACATTATGTCAATAGGTTGTAGTACTTCTCGACCAAGCATCATCATGTTGGGAGTATACCCCGTCTGTCGGCTTACAGTAGATCGTATAGCTCCAGCGATGAAAGGAATACACTTGTCCCAATCTTTCTGTCTGTCATGCTCTTGCAGGTAACACCATATACACTGCAAGACAGTACGGTTTATACATTCAATCTGTCCATTCGAACATGGTCTATAAGCTGTGGTGCGTGTTTTTGAAATCTCCAGTAGATGGCACAGTTCCTTAAATAGGTTGCTCTCAAAGTTACGACCCTGGTCGGTGTGTAAGAAATATGAACAGCCAAATGTGGTGACAAAACGCTCCACATACGTTTTGGCTACCAGTTCTGCCCCTTGTTCAGGGAGCGCATAGCACTCAACCCATTTAGTGAACTGATCTATGATCATCAACACGTATCTATTTCCCAGTGTAGATGTGATAAAGGGGCCCAAAATGTCCATATGCACCCGTTCCAAGGGAAACCCAGCATGGAACTCGCCCAGAGCAGCTCTAGGTCGGATGGAAGCTTTTTTGCTACAGCTACAAATCCGGCAGGATTTCACATACGCCACAACATCACGAGAGTATCCGTGCCAGATATACTTAGCCTTCACTCTCTCTAATGTCTTCTGCTCACCCATGTGACTGGCAAGCTTGGAATCATGATAATTTTCCAAAACCAGCTTCTGGAGAGACTTTGGGACTACCAGCAGATTCCGTGTGGTATTTGCTTCTACCCAGAGATAGTGCAAAATGCTATCGACAAAAATCAATTGATCACAACGAGCCCACCAAAACTTGACAGCTGGACTAGCTAAATATAGCTCCGCATCAGAAGGTGTGTGTGACTGCTCAATCCATGATACAACTGTCTTCAGATCAGGATCCTCCAACTGACGCTCCCTTAGATTTTCTGAAGAGAATGCGTCTAACCAGTTTGACCTTCCGATAACCTGGTCTGTTTGGGGGACACCATTCAGCAGTCCATCTGGATCGTCGCTGTCTGGGTCGCTGTCTGATAGGTCATTATTACTCAGTTGAAGGGCCCTTATGGTTTGAAAAGCCAAAGGAATTACATCATCAACATCTTGTTCAAATTGAGACAATTGCTGCTGAAGCTTGGTACAATATTTGCACCCACCACATGGTAACGAACTAAGAGATTGGCCAGCTTTATAACAGTGGCAAGGTGAAAAATCACTTGGAACTCGTGATAGACCATCAGCATTAGAGTGCTGTTTACCGGGCCTGTACTGCATCGTCATATTATATTGGGACAGTTCTTCTAGCCATCTAGCTAGTTGTCCTTCGATGTGCTTGAAACTGAGCAGCCACGTGAGACTGTGATGGTCAGTCCGCACAATAAATGACTGTCCTAGCAAGTACATACGGTACTGCCTAGTAAATGCTACCACGGCCAGCAACTCTTTGCGTGTAACACAATATTTACGCTGAGCCGGTGTCAACGTTCGGCTCGCAAAACCAATAAGCACCTCTTTCCCATTCTGAATTTGGGATAACTCTGCACCAATAGCCGCCTCTGAAGCATCCGTATCCAGTATGAAGGTACCATCCGGTGTCGGATAACCTAACACTGCAGGGTTGGCCATAGCACCCTGAAGTGTTTTGAAAGCTACCTGATGCTTTAGAGTCCAGTCATACTCTACTTTGGAACTGGTAAGTGCAGAGAGAGGAGCAGAAATACCAGCAAAACCCTGTATGTGCTCTCGGTGGTAATTCATGAACCCTAGGAAAGATTCCAGCTCTTTCCTGGTCTTAGGAACAGGCCAATTAGCGACGCTTTCCATATTGTTTGGCTTAACAGCGATTCCCTTATCACTCACCAACTTACCTAAGAAACAGAGTTCTGTACGGAACAAATTACACTTCTTAGGTTTTAATTTAAGGTTGTGCAACAGGAATCGGGAAAGGACAGCTTTCAAGTTGGTCATATGACTGTCAAAGTCAGTCCCTGTCACTACCACGTCATCTAAATACGCAAGACACTCGCACCAGTTAAGACCTTGCAACACCAGCTGAACAACCCTCTGGAAGGTAGCCGGGCTGTTGCACGTACCAAATGGCATCCGAACAAATTCAAAAAGCCCATATCTTGTGATAAATGCGAGCTTGTGGCGGTCCTCTGGGTCAACCTCGACTTGCCAATACCCAGCTGCCATATCAAGTGTGCTGATGAACTTAGCACCACCAAGTGCATCCAGACATGTCTCAATGTTTGGTATGGGGTAAAGGGCTTTGCGAGTTATACTGTTCAGAGCTCGAAAATCGACGCAGTACCTTACGGTACCGTCTTTTAACCGCCCTGGTTTATGGAATTACCAGCAAGTTGAAATTCTGTTCTAGGGTCTAAAACCTCCTCAATTTCTGTGACAATACCAAGGTTGTGGTCTTGTTCCAGAGTAATATATTGGGCCGACAGGTTCCTTAACAAAATATGAATCTGCGAATCTTTGGCAGTGGCCACTGTATGAGGTGTTACCAGACCCTCCAGTTTAGATGAGGGCTGGAGCACAACATCATTCTGTACCTCCCGATCCAGAACACCTGTGGTCTTCACGGCCTCAAAAGGACCCACGACCACTTTCTGCTTCAATGTTACCCGAGCTACTTGGGCTTCCTTCCCATGAGCTCTCAACATTGAGGCTTGAATCGGTTCTCCATTAATTGTCAGACACAGTCTAGTCAGATCAATGGTGGCCTTGTGTGCCTTCAAGAAATCCAGGCCTAATATAATCGGATCATTAATATTGGCAAGAAGTACTGGCCAGTTGAACATCATAGAGCCTAATGCAATTGTGACTGGCTCAACACTTTCCACAGGGATAACATTGTCTCTACCTGCACCTTTCAATGCAATAGACTCCAACCTCTTTAAAGGGTAAGGTAATTTATTTGCAAAGAAATTGCCAATTACTGTCACTTGTGCCGCAGTGTCCACCACTGCATCAACGGAAACACCATTTACTTTAATGGGAATGACTAGTGTCATAGGGTCACGATTAAACTCATACATGCGAACATCATATGATCGCACAGGCGAAGATCTCGGTGAAGCAGAAGGTGATGGCGACCATGTACGCCTCGGCTCTGGACACTCACGGGAAAAATGCCCCTCTAAATTGCAATTAAAGCACTTTCCCGATCTGAGAGGAGGAGAAGGGGAACGCGATGGAACGACCTTCCCTCATGGAGGAGACCGACCTCGACCGAATTGACCAGATATAAGATTCAAAATCTTAGCCACATCTACCTTCATATCCGCCATATCCTTCCTAAGTCCTTCGACATCTTTCTCCAATTTATCTATCCTGCTTGGAGCCGTTATGCCTCTCAACAGCTCAGGATTATCTGCCTCCAACAACCCAGAAGCATCGTCCGGAAAACGGACCTTTCGAACCTCAGGTCTTCTGGAACCCATGATCAATCTTTGATTATGGATAGCTGCATTGACCATTTGTACAGCCTCCTCCAGGGTGCTCGGATCTTTATCCATAGCTATCAGAGCGGCTCGTTTATGCTCAACACCCCATAGGAAGGCATCAATGGCAATAGTCTCGCCCAAACTCTCTGAGGCATCAGGGTAACCATCTAAAGTGAGCTCCTGAATGATGTCTGCAAATTCTTCTAAAGAGTTACCCTCTTGTCGAATATCTTGCATCTTTTTTCTGATGATGTGGGGCAGATCTTTCTTCCCGAATCTCAACTTTAATTTGTCACATAAACTAAAGTAATCATTCTGGATTTGCCCAGAACAGATGCAGTAAAACTTTAAGGCCTTGTCCCTTAAAGCTGAGATGAGCATGTCTAATTTATACATATCAGACCAACGGTACCTTGAAGCAGTATGCTCAAACTGTATGAAAAATGGTTTCCACTCACATTTTCCATCAAAAGTTGACATTTTAGGTGGAGGAGGACCATCAGAGTAGCTTCTACGACCGGGGGATGACATTCTAGAGTCATTGTATGAAGAGCCATCCCAGTAAGCTCTACGAACTGGTGATGACGTCCTAGGAGCCAGGTTATCAACTAGGGTATGGTCACCCCTTTGTTGACTAGTTGAGTTAAGGAGTGCCTTGTATTTGATACCTTGAGCTAACAGTTCCATGTTCAGTCTAGCTACCGTCTCTTCCAGGGATTCTTCTCTTGGGTGTGAGTCGACCCCACCAACAGCGCCTTCATCATTGATGTCGAATACGACTTCCCCAGCATGGAGCAATCGTGCAAGGATTGTAGCTGTGGCAGGCAGATCAGTATCTGCCTTAATGTCGGCCAGGGATATGAAACCTCCTCTGGACTCACGAAAATTTACTATGCCAGCAGCTCGAACTTTACCAATATTATGGAGTGCACTAAGTTCCTCCACGGTTGCAGTGTTAATACACAAAGGTTTCGTCATCATGGGTCACCGGTTGATTTATACCAAGGAAGCGAAATTAATATCCGCTAAAAAAGTAATATCACCTACTGAAATAAGTCGTAAGCGTATGCTTACTGAAATATATAAATCACTGAGTAGTGATGGTGGTGCAACTCCGGAGAACGTCTAAATGAATCTTCCGAAGCCAAACCAAATTCAGTAACGTACCTGCATGCAAACCATCCTTCAGAAACTCGAAAGTATAATGATAACGGACGCATTTACGTGCACTAGATTTTTTACGGAGTATTAACTCCACACTGCCCTTGATGGTGTGTACACCAATATCTGCATTAATTTTCTCAATTCTATCATTGAGAAGAGAGAGTTGGTCATGCAGTTGCAGCTCTTGGTCTTTGAAGGAACAGGGATTCAAATGGTGAAGTTGCTCATTATACAGGACCAGAGAATACGCCGGGATATCGATAAATTTCACCGTTTGGCCGTAATGCCTTACTATGTCTATCGCACGTTGATAGTGTTGGCAAATGCGGTCTACCGCGAGTTCATCATCGGCTGTCCTTAAATAGACAAAACCGTTGCCTCGTTTCTCGGTAAGGTCGCACATTCCGGCCCAGATATAGAAAACGATCCGGTGAAATTTCTGAACGGCGCTGGCTATTCTCGACTGCAGAATATTGACCAAGTCTTGTGTAGTACCACCGCTTTTACACCAATACTCAACAAACCCAGTTTGATCAGCTCTTTTCAAAATGAAACCTTTACTTGTACCCAACAAAATCGCTTTGTGGGTAAAGGACTGATCCAACGAAAACTGGGTGCGAGCCAAAAACTCCTCAGATTTAACTTGAAAAGGAGGCATAAGCTGAGTATTGTTTCAACGGAGTAACTAGCAATGTGATTATGAACTTTTTGAATTAATAATAACAAGAAAAAACCCCAAAACAAATAGTGTTCAGCGTAATTAGTAAACCTAATATTACAATTGAAACATATTTGTTAATTAGAAGGGAGATTACCCTCTAATGTTCAAAAAGTTAATAATAATGATAATAATAACAACAAAAGTGATTTATATCACTTCTTTATTTCAAATAATTCTGAAATAAACAAAGAAATTGAACTGTAATTAACATATAAAGAAATATCGAAAAACCGACGGTTAAATTACAGCTCAGAATCGCGTACATATGACACTGAAGACAACTAACAATAACAATCCAGAAACTATAGGGTTGTCATTCCACGGAATACTGACATAGATGATAGGAACTAAGCACGAAAATATACCTCAATTCATTACAGTTCAAATAAATAACATTGAATCTTGAATTTATGACGTATATGACGTATGTATGTAAGATATATTAATCTATATACCCGACATTTGCATGCTATAGTATAAATAAATAATATATATTTAACTATAACTCACCTATCATCTGTGATTGTTAAATCCTACAAAAATAACTATCAAATAATCAAAATGGCGGCCAGAGTCTGTAAAATTGACGTTCGGGCAGGACTAGAGTAGTCTTTATATTTCCGAGAATTCTATCTTTTTTAACAGCAAAATCGTGAGTAGAATTTAGAAATAACTAATAACAATTTTTTATTTAGGGCCCAAAGTACTCCTGACACCATTTGTAGTAACTTAACTACATATAAAAGGTTACTCACCCAACAGAGGTCTCGAATCGGCCAGTGGAACCAGCGGCAGATGTGCACGGTTCAAATTCCAAGGTACGACTGTCGGGCGTCCGTAGAAACGGCGGGAATCAGCTAGCCCGGCAGCCGCGAAACCCGAACTGCGGAATTGCGGGATACCGCCAGCACCACAACACTATAGGCGCTAACACGGCGTTAACACTAAATATGGTGCTAACACTAACACGAGGTCAGGTCTCTGCGTTATCTCAGTGTTAGTATTGCACTAACACTAACACTAACACCCAGACTTGACCTCATCCAATGTAGTCCCGTGACTGAAATACGAGTCTTTATATTGACTATATTTCTTTCGCAAAATGGGCAAGGCGGATGTTGCGAAAAAATCACGGTTATTTCGACATTCGGTGGCTCGTATTTTGTCTTCTATGTAGTTCATGAAACCGAAGCACCCCTTCATCAACCTTCAACGTCATCGACTCCGCGCACTTATACCCGGGTATGAGATTCGTAGTACCCGTTTATCACTTACGTTACTAACGACATGATACACGAATCCTCGATTCCGGAAAGAATTAAGGGAGTCGTTTTAATTTCTGTCCGAGTCCAATAACGGGTATATATGTTAATTACCCACATATTATAACTCAAACACTGGGTCTTTTTGTCCGTGATGGCCATAACGGACGATAAAATCTTATCCGTAATATTTGTGGCCTACTTTACCAACATTTTTTGTGTAAGCCAGAAATGCCAAACTGACCAGTTTTAGCACATATGCATGTGGCTTGCAAGCCACAAGTGCCAAATAGGCCACAAGCGACCCCTGTACTTACCAATCAGGCCACATGTGTACTTTCATAAGTGCGGACGGACGGACGGACGGACGGGCGGGCGGGCGGGTGGGCGGGCGGGCGGGTGGGCGGGCGGGCGGGCGGGCGGGCGGGCGGACGGACGGACGGACGGACAGACAGTGGCTCTTTTAAAACCTTTTCTAATTATCATAATTTAATAAATTCATACTTTTCTCTTAAATCTTATAAATACCCACCAAAACGCCTAGTAATGTCAAATATTGAAGGACTGGGAGGTGGTGATGCCTAATGACTACCTTAATTAAGAAATATTTACAGAGGAAACCATTCTATGGAATATTGTGTATTGATATTTGACTCTAATTTTTTAAGTCCATCTATGTTTAACATTATCTGGTTTCCATTCACATATCGACTCTTAATAATAGCTTTACTTGCAGGATAATGAATAGCCGTTTATGTCTCCATATCGTCTAGACGAAACAAATTAGTCCATGTCTTAAGCAACATGCTCCATATCTAGGCCGGTACTTGTGTACATAGTTAGACTTACACGAAAACAATGGCGGCACTACTCCTCTTATCATATTATCAAAGGGTGCCTAAAATAAAGTAAAAATACTAATATATGTTTCAGATACCGGTGATTATTGACTAACGAGACGCTTTCAGTAAGTTCTTTAAGCATGGTGGTCTTATTAGTGGCATATCTACTATGGTAATTTAGCTATTATCATGGCTATGTAATATACTTATATATATACTATGATAAGTTAGCTATTACCATGTCCATGTAATGTACTTACATATATACTATGATGATTTAGCTATAATCATCGCTAGGTAGTGCCAGCTTCTAAGGTGCAGCAATAATTATGTGACACGTTGACAGAACAATAATCATCGCTATATATTTATATATATATATAAATATATAGCGATGATTATTGTTCTGTCAACGTGTCACATAATTATTGCTGCACGTTAGAAGCTGGCACTACCTAGCGATGATTATAGCTAAATCATCATAGTATATATGTAAGTACATTACATGGACATGGTAATAGCTAACTTATCATAGTATATATATAAGTATATTACATAGCCATGATAATAGCTGGCAGTGAAGGAATCCGGTATTACCTATGCCCCACCCATCTCAAGGCAAGCTGCTAGCTCCACCGTCGCTTGCTCCGAGTTGGAATCAATTGATCCCTGCACTCTGTGAATTTAAATTTCCAGAAAACTATACAGGTAAGCTGGTGAATATTTTGGGTGATGTTGCTGCCTATGTTAGTTTCAAAATCAGCAATAGCCAAATCAGCAATAGCATGTTTATTAAATAGTAACAATGAAAATGGCCAAACTCGGCGCGCAAACGATAGGCAATAGCGAATATAATAAATCGAATTGCACGTGCGTTTCGTTTTTTATTAACTATATGGCACTCAGTTTATGTAACACTTTAACCATTTAATGTCTAAATTTAAATCAAGAATAGAAAAATATTTGCTTCTTGAATGTCCAGGCCAAGAGAAGTCTATTTCTAAAATTTATCACTGGAATGACTGGTTCGTCTCTTGGCCTGCAGATGAAACTACAGCCATGGCTAGTTTTGGCCGGTTCAGCTATGAAAAGGTTAATGGTTAAATATGGTCCATTTACAGGCTAAGTGAAGAGCATTTTTAACAGTTTACTACAGGACTTACTGGCTCTGATATCGAATCAGTCAGTCCAGTGGCATATTTTCAAAAATAGTAATCGCTTGTCCTGCAATGTACATTTCCCAATACGACTATAAGAGGCTGGTTTGGCAGATTTTTCCATGAAAGGGTTAAAACTCGACAAGGCTAGCTAATTCCTCTGATATCGAATCAGTCAGTCCAGTGGTATATTTTCAAAAATAGCAATCGCTTGTCATGCAATGTACATTTCCCAATACGACTATAAGAGGCTGGTTTGGCAGATTTTTCCATGACAGGGTTAAAACTCGACAAGGCTCGCTAATTCCCCTAATATCTTGATAGGTTTGTAAATAACGTGGATAAAATGGCAACACATTTGGCATTCTTCCCAGGTATTAAAGCGTGTGAAATGAAATTTATTTCATACAATCCCGCAGGTGTGCTATCATAACTCATACCTGGTAAAACTACATATCAACAATTACATCAAATATTCAACATTCCAACTTGTATATATATATATATATATATATATATATATATATATATATATATATATATATATATATATATATATATATATATATATATATATATATATATATATATATATATATATATATATATATATATATATATATATATATATATATATATATATATATAAATATATTATAGCGTCTGAAATGCAATTTATTTCAGACAATCCCTCGGGTATGCTATCATAACTCACACCGGCTAAAACTGCATAACAACAATTACATCAGATATTGAACATTCCATCTTTTATATATATATATAACCACACAATGCTGTATATAGACCTGCAGGACGGAGTAATACCGCATCCCATGTATACATTATAAAAACTGAATGTAAGCATACATCATTGACGAAGCATTTCTTTTAAATCAATATATGCATAATACATTTGTATTATAGAGGTTTGCAGTTTCTGAAAGGCAAACGCTCATCAAAAAGGTTATGTTATTTATCGATCTATTATATTGAATATAATATTTTCTAATGTGTTTTCAAGTTCCACATTGTGTGATTGGAAAGCATCTGTCTTTGATGATCATCCAGGAATTAAATCATTAACCCTGTAAATCCTTCAGACCAGTTCCTACAGAAGAAAGAACTTTGTTAAATGAATACAATTTGACATACAACATCTGAAATCTGGCATTGGTATCAAGCTGTACACCATATACAACTCTATACGCCTGTGTTTCATACTCACATTCCATGCCTTATGCTGTACATTAGTAATGCTTAGATGTGCTTCTCGATGGTTTGGTGTGTAGATGTAATAATATATGTCATGTTAAGTCTATTGTTTCCTTGCATTAATGATTAGGATGTATCAAGACTAATGAGATTCTCGAAGAGCAAATGTTAATTTGCAGGCCACGAAAAGACTGACTTTGAAAATTTACTACTGAAATGACTAGCTTGGATATTGAGCCAGGCAGTTTAGTAGTAAAGTTACAAAATTAGATGAATGTTTCCGTTTTCCGTCTGTACTGATGGAGGCATTAGTGCAGTTGTATCAAGATATCGTTCCCAATTGCTTAGTATTGAACAGTCTCGCACACAGGCCACGCGGTCACAATGTGCATTTTGCCGGCTTAATGCGAGCACCCCGAAACCAAGATGGTGTTCTGACCACTGTTACATAATATCATGGGGCCATACACCATTTTGAACATTGCCAAATGGTATTCCTTGTTATAGGGATATTAATAATATACTCATTCCATTTGAGCGTCAAGTGTTTGCCTTTGGGCTCTGAGCACATGCATTGTATCGCCTTAATCGTTGTGTAATGTAGGTGCAAATAGGACACATTCTTTATGATGTACTAACTGTCTTGATAATTTTGACACCAATTCAATGGTGAGCTGTTTGAGCATAAGGCAGCCACACCTTCCAGTCTAATTTGTTTCAAAATATTCAACAGCTTAGTTGTATGGTTACCTTTACAATACACAGCCAAACTACAGATCCCACCTGGATATTACTGAGTGTATATACCGAGGCAGGCAGCCTAGGTGTTCTTCTGTGTGGTTGAAATGTAAATTATGTCAGCAGTCATATGCTGGAAATGTATATACATTTGCCTCTAAAAACGAATAATTGAATTTGGTGTAATAATAATAATAATAATAATAATAATAATAATAATAATATATACTATACATAATTTAATCCTGTCATATTGCAGGACCTGAATTGCTAGCATAATGGGAGAAGAGTGTTCCTTTAAAGAATATGCTTTTCACTGCCTAGATCCTGTTCTTGAACAATCACTGATTTCCAGGGCATCAAATCATAATATTAGTCTAAAGAACAACAATTCTGAATAGAAACTGAATGATGCTTCATCCCAGTTTTGATGAATGACCATAGCATAACAGATTGGAAATAACGTAGAACTATTCTGCTTTGTATTCATTCACAGCGCAAATGGTTGTACTATCTGTGAAATGTAAAGCGAACACGAACTGATATAGCTAGATTTAAATAGATTTGTTCTATTTTGGGAATGATCCGACTACATCTTAAGGTTTCCATCAGGAGTCTGTATCGAGTAAAAAATGTGAAAGTGAAATAAAGAAATGTAATCTACTGTCCTTACTCATATAGTCAGCAAGATATTTGATATACATTTGGCTTCCTATCCTCAAACTGCGCAGTTTTAATTGTACTACTTTATGCTACACGAGGCCACATATATTTATCATCTACAACATACATATATATTATGAAGGGTCATTTCTTGCTTTATTCATGTTAGATAATACTCACGTCATAGTAGCATACTATTGTCTTGCAATCCCCTATGCAAAGCAACCCGATTAAGAAATTAAACATATCACAATTCTTTATGAAGTGAGTCCATCTCGTTCCATCACAATTTCACTTTCCTTTACTACCATACTGTTTGCAATGAGTTTCTGTTTAAGATTCTGGCAAGCAGTCATTCGAAGAGATCCTTTACAACAATATTATCACTCTCAGTTGACTGCTATCTTATGCCAGCTGGATATCGGTAGACTACGAAACCGTTGATGCAAAATTAGAACACAAATTCATAGCAATTCATGATAATTTTGAATGAAGTACCTAAGTGATACCATCAGTTGTTTCAGGGATGTGCGTGTGCATGTGCGCGTGCTGGTGTATACTCATCAGAACTATAAATGAAATGCCACGATTCGCTGGCGCCACGCTATGATGTAAAAATGATTGACTCCAATACTGCATTTACTAAGGACACATATACCATGGCCCGGAGTATGAGTATCAGTATGAGACGGAAAATGAACAGACACGTTCTCTATTTCTCATCAGGAAGATTACTGGGCACAGGTCTGCTAAGCAAACATATTAATCTGAAGTAGCGTTTAGGTAATTTGATAAAGAAGATTGCATTCAGCGTCATGTTATAATAAAAGAGCATAGTGATATTTGCACAATCATATGTAGCATATAAAATACGACTCCATTTCTCCCCCATCTTGTCCAGTTAGTAAATAATTTAAGTTCTTTCTGTTGTGTACGAGCGAAGGAGTAACTGTTTAATCTTCTTTTTTGTTATCATCATTTATGACTGTCAACGAAGTAGCACATTTGCTATTTCATGGCTGTTGTGATTTGAATTGCTTGGATAATAGACGTGAAATACCATTCTAAAACTTGTATTGACCATTGGTTAGACAGTGATAAGGTGTATAAGATAAGATTATGTTTTGGATCTTAACAACTGATAGCAAATAATCGTGCTTTGCAAAGTTGGTTTAACCAGGCCATCTATTCCAGCGGTGAAAATATACATTGTCACAGTAAAAAACTTGGTTTTCTTTGACAATCTTCATGAACCATTTAATACTCCTATAGTATGGTATCCAGTTCATTAAATAAATGCATCAACGACAGTGTAAAGCCATTATGCTAACATATCCTTAGACTCATGGTTGCTATGTTAATCATGTTATATATAAATAGACATATCTCGGCCTAGAAACACCTATCCTGATTTGTCATGTTTATTCATTAATTGGTCGACATTTCTCTGCCCACAATATGTCAGGCCACATGACAAATAGGATATCGATGACAAATTACTAATTAATTAGAATATTTGGAGTAGGTAATCAGAAGGAGGCAAATGCTCACTCCCGAGAGGAGCGTGCATATTTTGAACAGATGTGCTGCTGAAAGCTATCGCTATGGCAAATAAACACAATGGTATTAGTCTGTAAAGTGACACTTGGTAATGTATATCGATAAGTAAACTCACATCCATAATAAGCATATATAAATATGCAACCTATTACACATGTGCTGCCAATATCTATATTCAATGTTTCGGTTTCTTTGTGATAACTGGACGTCCAGACTTGCGTGATTGAAAACTGAACTTTCATTTTCTACCCAAGAAATGCGGGGAAGGGGGTGGTGTGGGGTAGGGTAGGGGCGGTAGGTGGGGGTTGCTACGGAATGTTATCGATATCCGCATTTGACGCCCCAGAGGGGCTATTATCATTTACATTGAAAGACCCTAAATAGTGCCACGATGTGTATAAGAAATACATGGATAATGAGGCACATTCCTTGCACTTGACAGGCATATACTCTCTCTATATGTGCCAAGACATTCGTTTCTTGTTTCTGTAATACATGTAGACTCTAAGGTTTCAGTGGGAGTCTACCTTTGATACCCCGATGGGGAGAGTTCATATAGCACATCAATGCGAGATAAGGTCAATGTCAAAATTCCAGGTTTACGTTTACTGATATTCAAATGCAGGTATTTAATTTCATGCAACAATGTTAAATATAGGATAGTGCATTCTGCTATTTTAATAGTAATGAGGCATATCTTCAGACATGGATATGTGTCCTTAACTTCAGCTCAGTTATGTACATCTCTTACCTGTGCTGATGCTGAATCATGTTCCATCCAAACCATACTCTAAGCGGCACCACTGTCCAGCTGAACGAGTGGCTGGTGCTGACCAGTACCTGTACGGAGTTACCTAACAGACTGGAGTGGCCGGGAACTCGAGACAGACTATGATATCGCCATAATAAGACAGAAGTGCAATTAACAGAATGCGTCTAGTTAACGATCTTAATAATCTATCGATATTCTAGGTGAGATCGCTTCTTTTTAAACAAATCTCCGAACAAGTCTACAAACGAGCGCTCCGAAACCTTCTAAAATTACCAACGCTCCCTTAATTAAGCTTTAGATGAGTATTGTTAGATTGTAATATTTGCACAGTTGCCAAGCAGGTGATGGTGGCCACGTATGTTCATTAGGTGTTTTCCCAGACATGGATATACCTGACTCCCTTAACACGATGATTTCAGTCATTAAAAAAAGTAACTTGTTCCCCTCAATGTTGTTCGTCACGTAGGCCTAGCTTTCATCTGGATGCCACGTTAAGCCTACACATCATCTAGCTCCGAACTGATTTGTTCTTTCCATCAAATACGACTGTGAAATTGCAGTCTTGTCGAACATTGTAGCATGGAAGCATCGATATGTGTGTTATCACCAACACTGGCAGTGTATTATGTAATTCTAGATACCCATCAGAGGTTCCATTATTAGAACATATTTAACACCATTAGTATAGGCAATGCTGCTTTCTCAAGCTGCATTATAATTCCATAACTAGATCGATCGGTCAATGATGCGTCATCGCAAATCTCCACATTCACCACATTTAACATTTGACACACCCCACAACCAACCCCAAGGTGCAGAGTCAAGTGTAAATGCGATTTTGGACTAAGCGAACAAATGAGTACCTCACATACCAAATTTGGTTGGATTCCGTCCAATAGTGTCAGAGGTGTTGACCCTTGCCACGCTACCTTGAGGGTGGAGCCTAACCTATATCGCGTCATGCAAAGCGCGTTCCTATTGGTCAGCCACATACCGAATTTGGTTGAATTCTGCACAACGATTTGGGGTGATATGTTTTATAATCAATTTGACCTTTTGACCCCTGCCACGCCCTCTTCGGTCGGAGCTTAGTCTAAATATGGTCTTGCAAATTGCATTCCTATGGGTAACCTACTTGCCAAATTTGGTTGAATTCCACCCAACAGTTTGGGAGGAGGTAGCGTGACGGACAGACTGACAATCAATTTGACCGTTTGATCCCTGCCACGCCCCCGTGAGGGTGGAGCCTAATCTATATCTCGTCTTGCAAAGTGCCTTCCTATTAGTAACCGGCATACCGAATTTGGTTGAATTCCACGCAAGACTTTGGCGTGAGATGCATTATAATCAATTTGAACTTTTGACCGCTGACACGCCCCCGTGTGGGCGGAGCCTAATCTAAATGTCGTCTTCTAAAGCGGATAAAGCGAGTAACCGACATACCAAATTTGGTTCAATTCCACCCAACGATTTGGGAGGAGTTAGCGTGACGGACAGGAGGACGGATGGGCAGATGGACAGAGGACAAATGGAGGGGTAGATTACAATATCCCCGACGTTTTTTCAAAACGTGGGGATAATAAGTCATATTCCTTGCAAAGAATATCACAATTCTTAGATGCCAGGTCTATGTTAATCATGTAGACTTCAGGTATGTAAAGGAACTAGGGTTACACCACTGTTTGAGACGACCTCTCTTTAGAGTGTACAGTTTGACACAAAATCCAGGCATGCGTTTATTCAAAGAAATACTTACTATATTGACCATTTCAAGACACGCACTCTTGCCCGTGTCTGGAAAGGAAGAACTATTCTCGCGTGATTCCACTGGACAGTCTATCAATATGTCTCGAGAATAACGTGGTTTGCCCAAGTCTCGTGCCGAATTAAAATGAGAATCATCATGGTATTGTCTGCATGAGTTTATTTGAATTCCTCTCGCTCGTCCTTCACCGTCTCACAACCCCCTCTCCTGATCTTCGCATATCACTCTTCTTTCCTCAGGCACGCACATTCATATCTTTCTCTTCGCTCTCTTACCTCATCCCATCTCAGTAACAGCATATCATCTCAAGGCATATATTACATAACCTAAATGGCTTTGCTCACAGATATTGTTGCAGTCAAATCTAAAGTTACATAAGCTACATAAAACAATCTTGTTTCATATTAACAAAAAACATTGTTCTTTGAAATGGGAATAAAGTAACACTATTTTTCTGTAGCAAACTGAAGCCAATCCGTAATACATGGGCATGTGCTTTTGTCTCTACCTAGCACACGCAAAGGATAAGCTGATGGATTTACCCGCCATATGAACAAACACGAGATAACCACGAGAGTGCTCTTGTCATCTTCTTGCAATTCCTAAGCTTTCAAAAGAACTATTTCCAATGTCTTTAATTTCCGGTCACGTTATCTGTTGCACAACACGTCGTCACATGCCGGAAGACACCGTCCTGGTTAAATGGCTGACGTAACATGGTTTCAAAACATTGCTCGAGAGAGGCTTGTCTGAAAGCGAATTACGAGGCTAAAATCAATGTATCTCTCTGTATTCTACATTTCTGCTATTCAGGTACGGATTGTGTGCCATGTAATGTTAGTTTTGAGACCAGTGCTGGTATCATGTCACAAGATCTTCCTTTCTATGAAAGCAACAGCAACTACCTGTTTCCATAATGCACACACGTTCAGCGTCTAAAAGGCCGATCACGTCATTCTGTATTGTGGCATATTTATTTTATGTCCTAACATTTTGCATTATTCACATAAATCTGGGAGAAAATACAGTTGTATTGTGCCAAGTATAACTGAATCATCTTTTGGAATTGGATGACAGACACATGTACGCATGCACGTATGCACGTATCACGCACGCAGGTATACACACACACACACGCGCGCGCACACGCACACGCACACGCACACGCACGCGCACACACACACACACACACACACACAACACGTGCACGCACGCACGCACGCACGTACGCATGCACATGCACATGCACATGCACACGCACACGCACACGCACACGCACACGCACACGCACACGTACGCGTACGCGCACACGCACACGCACACATTCACACGCACGCGTACGCGCACGCGCACACGCACGCGCGCGCACGCGTGCGCACAGCGCCCAGAAGCCACCTCAGAAATGGTAATGTTTAAGCTTAGAAATGGTACCATGAATCACATAGGCAGGTCCTCTAATTCTATGAGGGTTCACAACCCTAAAAGGCCCTAGGACCATAGGATCTGGATGATAGAATACACACTGTTTCTCAAAGCGAAGATCCTTTGACACTGTAAAGTGCGAAGAAGCGGCATCAGTGCCTATTACTGGCAAAAGATTATTTAGCCATTAACTACCTCGAATCCATAGTAATCATGGGAAAACCTTTTCAATATTTTGAAACTAATATAACTTGAGGCTGTTGCTGCCATAGACAGCAACAACTTCCAGTCATATTAGTTTTAAAATATGCAACATAGTATTTCTTATGCATTTAATAAGCCATTGCATCGGATCTGATTGAAACAACAGCAATGATGAACCACGCCATACATTGCTTGGAGAAAATTATGGTTATCTGGGTCACGTCGGCCAGTCCCTTATATCTGCGCACACATAATATCAATATGATTGGGATCCACTCAATCCCGGGTGAATAATAAAGACATACACTAATCCATACCAGCATTTCTACATTAAAACATTATAAACGCAGCTCATCCAATGTGTTTGTAGGTCGTTTATCTATTTGTTATAAATATCCATCACTGTCCTATATTTGTACGTTCAAGATCGAATATTATATTCACAGTTCTAGAAGAAAACAATGCATGTGGTAACATTCGCTTTGCAGTCAGTCCATGATTCAATCAATGCCTGCATATGAAACCAGCGTCTAAGGTTGATTTGAATACCCTTGGGTTAGGAACCACTGTACTATATTACTCCATGCCAGTAGTATGAAAACTAACTGACGCATATCCGTCTTAGATAATATACACGTAACATTTAATATTTCCCTACGTCATTTGTTAGAAAGAATGGTCCTACTTCAGCATCTGATCTCTTGAGTAACTGGCAACTGAGCTTTCTCGCATTAACTTAGCTTTCTACTCGACGGCTAACTAAACATATTGTTTTAAATATCGCAATCTATGTTCTGATGGTAGATACTTCTTTCCAAAATCACAACTGGCTTTACTAACACTCACTAAAGGGGTGAATCTACATTTAATAGAAAGTCCTTGTGCTTTGGAGACGGGGAAGAGTAGGTGTCTTAACGGAAAGCATGTCATCACTGAGATGTTGCAATGTTGCACGTTCATGCACATAAATAAAGCAGTGCGAGTGCACAGACTGGCATTTTGCTATCAGTTAAGACAAAGTAGACTGCGCTACCTAGACATTCACACACTATGACCAGTGTATCTGCTTCGTCCGCGTTACTGCAGACTAATGATTTGAACTCTTTCTATTAGCCGTGAATGCCTTTTCAATCATAGCGGCCATGCCATGTTGCAGTATCCGAGAATAGGTCTCAATAGGGATGTGTACATGAGCGTGAAAGTAGCTGGGTTGATGTGGGTAAATGTTCTCTCGATTAGTCATATTGTGCTGCTCGCCTTGGGTGCAATATTCCCTATATGAATATCAAAAGAAAGGGTTCTGTCAATATGGATTCCAATAACTATTTTGAAACCTCTGATGTTGATACAGGATGCATATCAGACGACTCTGGCATATAGTAGCAAAGCCGCATAGTGGTACGTTACAGTAAAGCTGCATGGTTGAAAAGTAAAGTAAAGCTACATGGTAGAAAGGTAAAGCAAAGCTGCGTGGTAGAAAAGTAAAGTAAAGCCTCGTGGTAGAAAAGCAAAGTAAAGCCTCGTGGTAGAAAAGTAAAACAAAGCTGCATGGTAGAAAAGTAAAGTAAAGCTTCGTGGTAGAAAAGTAAAGTAAAGCTGCATGGTAGAAAAGTAAATTAAAGCTGTATGATAGAAATGCACAGTAAAGCCGTGTGGTAAAAAAGTAAAGTAAAGCCTCGTGGTAGAAAAGTAATGTAAAGTCCCATGGTAGAAAAGTAAAGTAAAGCTGCATGGTAGAAAAGTAAATGAAAGCTGCATAGTAGAAAAGTAATGTAAAGCTGTGTGGTAGAACAGTAAAGTAAAGCTGCATGGTAGAAAAGTAAAGTAAAGCTGCATGGTAGAAAAGTAAAGTAAAGCTGCATGGTAGAAAAGTAAAGTAAAGCTGCATGGTAGAAAAGGAAGGTAAAGCTGCATGGTAGAAAAGTAAAGTAAAGCCTCGTGGTAGAAAAGTAAATGAAAGCTGCAGGGTAGAAAAGTAAAGGAAAGCTGCGAGGTAGAAAAGTAAAGGAAAGCTGCGAGGTAGAAAAGTAAAGGAAAGCTGTGTGGTAGAAAAGTAAAGTAAAGCGTCATGGTAGAAAAGCAAAGTAAAACTGCAAGGTAGAAAAGTAAAGTAAAGTTGCACGGTAGAAAAGTAAAGTAAAGCATCGTGGTAGAAAAGCAAAGTAAAGCTGCATGGTAGAAAAAGTAAGTAAAGCTGCATGGTAGAAAAGCAAAGTAAAGCTACATGGTAGAAAAGTAAATGAAAGCTGCATGGTAGAAAAGTAAATGAAAGCTGCATGGTAGAAAAGTAAAGTAAAGCTGCATGGTAGAAAAGTAAAGTAAAGCCTCGTGGTAGAAAAGTAAATGAAAGCTGCATGGTAGAAAAGTAAAGGAAAGCTGCGAGGTAGAAAAGTAAAGGAAAGGTGCGAGGTAGAAAACTAAAGGAAAGCTGCGAGGTAGAAAAGTAAAGGAAAGCTGTATGATAGAAATGCACAGTAAAGCCGTGTGGTAAAAAAGTAAAGTAAAGCCTCGTGGTAGAAATGTAATGTAAAGTCGCATGGTAGAAAAGTAAAGTAAAGCTGCATGGTAGAAAAGCAAAGGAAAGCTGCATGGTAGAAAAGTAAATGAAAGCTGCGAGGTAGAAAAGTAAAGTAAAGCTGCATGGTAGAAAAGCAAAGTAAAGCTGCATGGTAGAAAAGCAAAGTAAAGCCTCGTGGTAGAAAAGTAAAGGAAAGCTGCATGGTAGAAAAGCAAAGGAAAGCTGCGTGGTAGAAAAGTAATGTAAAGTCGCATGGTAGAAAAGTAAAGTAAAGCTGCATGGTAGAAAAGCAAAGGAAAGCTGCGAGGTAGAAAAGTAAATGAAAGCTGCGAGGTAGAAAAGTAAAGTAAAGCTGCGAGGTAGAACAGTAAAGTAAAGCTGCATGGTAGAAAAGTAAAGTAAAGCTGCATGGTAGAAAAGTAAAGTAAAGCTGCATGGTAGAAAAGCAAAGTAAAGCCTCGTGGTAGAAAAGTAAAGGAAAGCTGCATGGTAGAAAAGCAAAGGAAAGCTGCGTGGTAGAAAAGTAATGTAAAGTCCCATGGTAGAAAAGTAAAGTAAAGCTGCATGGTAGAAAAGTAAACGAAAGCTGCATAGTAGAAAAGTAATGTAAAGCTGTGTGGTAGAACAGTAAAGTAAAGCTGCATGGTAGAAAAGTAAAGTAAAGCTGCATGGTAGAAAAGTAAAGTAAAGCTGCATGGTAGAAAAGTAAAGTAAAGCTGCATGGTAGAAAAGGAAGGTAAAGCTGCATGGTAGAAAAGTAAAGTAAAGCCTCGTGGTAGAAAAGTAAATGAAAGCTGCATGGTAGAAAAGTAAAGGAAAGCTGCGAGGTAGAAAAGTAAAGGAAAGCTGCGAGGTAGAAAAGTAAAGGAAAGCTGCGAGGTAGAAAAGTAAAGGAAAGCTGTGTGGTAGAAAAGTAAAGTAAAGCGTCATGGTAGAAAAGCAAAGTAAAACTGCAAGGTAGAAAAGTAAAGTAAAGCTGCACGGTAGAAAAGTAAAGTAAAGCATCGTGGTAGAAAAGCAAAGTAAAGCTGCATGGTAGAAAAAGTAAGTAAAGCTGCATGGTAGAAAAGCAAAGTAAAGCTGCATGGTAGAAAAGTAAATGAAAGCTGCATGGTAGAAAAGTAAATGAAAGCTGCATGGTAGAAAAGTAAAGTAAAGCTGCATGGTAGAAAAGTAAAGTAAAGCCTCGTGGTAGAAAAGTAAATGAAAGCTGCATGGTAGAAAAGTAAAGAAAAGCTGCGAGGTAGAAAAGTAAAGGAAAGGTGCGAGGTAGAAAAGTAAAGTAAAGCGTCATGGTAGAAAAGCAAAGTAAAACTGCAAGGTAGAAAAGTAAAGTAAAGCTGCACGGTAGAAAAGTAAAGTAAAGCATCGTGGTAGAAAAGCAAAGTAAAGCTGCATGGTAGAAAAAGTAAGTAAAGCTGCATGGTAGAAAAGCAAAGTAAAGCTGCATGGTAGAAAAGTAAATGAAAGCTGCATGGTAGAAAAGTAAATGAAAGCTGCATGGTAGAAAAGTAAAGTAAAGCTGCATGGTAGAAAAGTAAAGTAAAGCCTCGTGGTAGAAAAGTAAATGAAAGCTGCATGGTAGAAAAGTAAAGAAAAGCTGCGAGGTAGAAAAGTAAAGGAAAGGTGCGAGGTAGAAAACTAAAGGAAAGCTGCGAGGTAGAAAAGTAAAGGAAAGCTGTGTGGTAGAAAAGTAAAGTAAAACTGCAAGGTAGAAAAGTAAAGTAAAGCTGCACGGTAGAAAAGTAAAGTAAAGCATCGTGGTAGAAAAGCAAAGTAAAGCTGCATGGTAGAAAAAGAAAGTAAAGCTGCATGGTAGAAAAGCAAAGTAAAGCTGCATGGTAGAAAAGTAAATGAAAGCTGCGCGGTAGAAAAGTAAAGGAAAGCTGCAAGGTAGAAAAGTAAATGAAAGCTGCATGGTAGAAAAGTAAAGGAAAGCTGCGAGGTAGAAAAGTAAAGTAAAACTGCATGGTAGAAAAGTAAAGTAAATCCTCGTGGTAGAAAAGTAAATGAAAGCTGCACGGTAGAAAAGTAAAGTAAAGCATCGTGGTAGAAAAGCAAAGTAAAGCTGCATGGTAGAAAAAGTAAGTAAAGCTGCATGGTAGAAAAGCAAAGTAAAGCTGCATGGTAGAAAAGTAAATGAAAACTGCATGGTAGAAAAGTAAATGAAAGCTGCATGGTAGAAAAGTAAAGTAAAGCTGCATGGTAGAAAAGTAAAGTAAAGCCTCGTGGTAGAAAAGTAAATGAAAGCTGCATGGTAGAAAAGTAAAGAAAAGCTGCGAGGTAGAAAAGTAAAGGAAAGGTGCGAGGTAGAAAACTAAAGGAAAGCTGCGAGGTAGAAAAGTAAAGGAAAGCTGTGTGGTAGAAAAGTAAAGTAAAACTGCAAGGTAGAAAAGTAAAGTAAAGGTGCACGGTAGAAAAGTAAAGTAAAGCATCGTGGTAGAAAAGCAAAGTAAAGCTGCATGGTAGAAAAAGAAAGTAAAGCTGCATGGTAGAAAAGCAAAGTAAAGCTGCATGGTAGAAAAGTAAATGAAAGCTGCGCGGTAGAAAAGTAAAGGAAAGCTGCAAGGTAGAAAAGTAAATGAAAGCTGCATGGTAGAAAAGTAAAGGAAAGCTGCGAGGTAGAAAAGTAAAGTAAAACTGCATGGTAGAAAAGTAAAGTAAATCCTCGTGGTAGAAAAGTAAATGAAAGCTGCATCGTAGAAAAGTAAAGGAAAGCTGCGAGGAGAAAAGTAAAGGAAAGCTGCGAGGTAGAAAAGTAAAGGAAAGCTGCGTGGTAGAGAAGTAAAGTAAAGCTTCGTGGTAGAAAAGCAAAGTAAAACTGCATGGTAGAAAAGTAAAGTAAAGCTGCATGGTAGAAAAGTAAAGTAAAGCTGCATGGTAGAAAAGTAAATGAAAGCTGCATGATAGAAAAGTAAAGTAAAGCTGCATGGTAGAAAAGTAAAGTAAAGCCTCGTGGTAGAAAAGTAAATGAAAGCTGCATGGTAGAAAAGTAAAGGAAAGCTGCGAGGTAGAAAAGTAAAGGAAAGCTGCGAGGTAGAAAAGTAAAGGAAAGCTGCGAGGTAGAAAAGTAAAGGAAAGCTGCGTTGTAGAAAAGTAAAGTAAAGCTTCGTGGTGGAAAAGCAAAGTAAAACTGCAAGGTAGAAAAGTAAAGCAAAGCTGCACGGTAGAAAAGTAAAGTAAAGCATCGTGGTAGAAAAGTAAATGAAAGCTGCATGGTAGAAAAGGAAAGTAAAGCTGCATGGTAGAAAAGCAAAGTAAAGCTGCATGGTAGAAAAGTAAATGAAAGCTGCGCGGTAGAAAAGTAAAGGAAATCTGCATGGTAGAAAAGTAAAGTAAAGCTGCATGGTAGAAAAGCAAAGTAAAGCTGCATGGTAGAAAAGTAAAGTAAAGCTGCATGGTAGAAAAGTAAAGTAAAGCCTCGTGGTAGAAAAGTAAATGAAAGCTGCGAGGTAGAAAAGTAAAGGAAAGGTGCGAGCTAGAAAAGTAAAGGAAAGCTGCGAGGTAGAAAAGTAAAGGAAAGCTGTGTGGTAGAAAAGTAAAGTAAAGCTTCATGGTAGAAAAGCAAAGTAAAACTGCAAGGTAGAAAAGTAAAGTAAAGCTGCACGGTAGAAAAGTAAAGTAAAGCATCATGGTAGAAAAGCAAAGTAAAGCTGCATGGTAGAAAAAGAAAGTAAAGCTGCATGGTAGAAAAGCAAAGTAAAGCTGCATGGTAGAAAAGTAAATGAAAGCTGCGCGGTAGAAAAGTAAAGGAAAGCTGCATGGTAGAAAAGTAAATGAAAGCTGCATGGTAGAAAAGTAAAGGAAAGCTGCGAGGTAGAAAAGTAAAGTAAAGCTGCATGGTAGAAAAGCAAAGTAAAGCTGCATGGTAGAAAAGCAAAGTAAAGCCTCGTGGTAGAAAAGTAAAGGAAAGCTGCATGGTAGACAAGCAAAGGAAAGCTGCGTGGTAGAAAAGTAATGTAAAGTCGCATGGTAGAAAAGTAAAGTAAAGCTGCATGGTAGAAAAGCAAAGGAAAGCTGCGTGGTAGAAAAGTAATGTAAATTCGCATGGTAGAAAAGTAAAGTAAAGCTGCATGGTAGAAAAGCAAAGGAAAGCTGCGAGGTAGAAAAGTAAATGAAAGCTGCGAGGTAGAAAAGTAAAGTAAAGCTGCATGGTAGAAAAGCAAAGGAAAGCTGCGTGGTAGAAAAGCAAAGGAAAGCTGCGTGGCAGAAAAGTAATGTAAAGTCGCATGGTAGAAAAGTAAAGTAAAGCTGCATGGTAGAAAAGTAAAAGAAAGCTGCATAGTAGAAAAGTAAAGTAAAGCTGTGTGGTAGAAAAGTAAAGTAAAGCTGCATGGTAGAAAAGTAAAGTAAAACTGCATGGTAGAAAAGTAAAGTAAAGCTGCATGGTAGAAAAGTAAAGTAAAGCTGCATGGTAGAAAAGTAAGGTAAAGCTGCATGGTAGAAAAGTAAATGAAAGCTGCATGGTAGAAAAGTAAAGGAAAGCTGCGAGGTAGAAAAGTAAAGGAAAGCTGCGAGGTAGAAAAGTAAAGGAAAGCTGCGTGGTAGAGAAGTAAAGTAAAGCTTCGTGGTAGAAAAGCAAAGTAAAACTGCATGGTAGAAAAGTAAAGGAAAGCTGTGAGGTAGAAAAGTAAAGGAAAGCTGCGTGGTAGAGAAGTAAAGTAAAGCTTCGTGGTAGAAAAGCAAAGTAAAACTGCATGGTAGAAAAGTAAAGTAAAGCTGCATGGTAGAAAAGTAAAGTAAAGCTGGATGGTAGAAAAGTAAAGTAAAGCTGCATGGTAGAAAAGTAAGGTAAAGCTGCATGGTAGAAAAGTAAATGAAAGCTGCATGGTAGAAAAGTAAAGGAAAGCTGCGAGGTAGAAAAGTAAAGTAAAGCTGCATGGTAGAAAAGCAAAGTAAAGCTGCATGGTAGAAAAGCAAAGTAAAGCCTCGTGGTAGAAAAGTAAAGGGAAGCTGCATGGTAGACAAGCAAAGGAAAGCTGCGTGGTAGAAAAGTAATGTAAGGTCGAATGGTAGAAAAGTAAAGTAAAGCTGCATGGTAGAAAAGCAAAGGAAAGCTGCGTGGTAGAAAAGTAATGTAAAGTCGCATGGTAGAAAAGTAAAGTAAAGCTGCATGGTAGAAAAGTAAATGAAAGCTGCATAGTAGAAAAGTAAAGTAAAGCTGTGTGGTAGAAAAGTAAAGTAAAGCTGCATGGTAGAAAAGTAAAGTAAAGCTGCATTGTAGAAAAGTAAAGGAAAGCTGCATGGTAGAAAAGTAAAGGAGAGCTGCATGGTAGAAAAGTAAAGGAAAGCTGCATGGTAGAAAAGTAAAGTAAAGCTGCATGGTAGAAAAGTAAGGTAAAGCTGCTTGGTAGAAAAGTAAAGTAAAGCCTCGTGGTAGAAAAGTAAATGAAAGCTGCATGGTAGAAAAGTAAAGGAAAGCTGCGAGGAGAAAAGTAAAGGAAAGCTGCGAGGTAGAAAAGTAAAGGAAAGCTGCGTGGTAGAGAAGTAAAGTAAAGCTTCGTGGTAGAAAAGCAAAGTGAAACTGCATGGTAGAAAAGTAAAGTAAAGCTGCATGGTAGAAAAGTAAAGTAAAGCTGCATGGTAGAAAAGTAAATGAAAGCTGCATGATAGAAAAGTAAAGTAAAGCTGCATGGTAGAAAAGTAAAGTAAAGCTGCGAGGTAGAAAAGTAAAGGAAAGCTGCGAGGTAGAAAAGTAAAGGAAAGCTGCGAGGTAGAAAAGTAAAGGAAAGCTGCGTTGTAGAAAAGTAAAGTAAAGCTTCGTGGTAGAAAAGCAAAGTAAAACTGCAAGGTAGAAAAGTAAAGTAAAGCTGCACGGTAGAAAAGTAAAGTAAAGCATCGTGGTAGAAAAGTAAAGGAAAGCTGCATGGTAGAAAAGGAAAGTAAAGCTGCATGGTAGAAAAGCAAAGTAAAGCTGCATGGTAGAAAAGTAAATGAAAGCTGCGCGGTAGAAAAGTAAAGGAAAGCTGCATGGTAGAAAAGTAAAGTAAAGGTGCATGGTAGAAAAGTAAAGGAAAGCTGCATGGTAGAAAAGTAAAGTAAAGCCTCGTGGTAGAAAAGTAAATGAAAGCTGCATGGTAGAAAAGTAAAGGAAAGCTGCGAGGTAGAAAAGTAAAGGAAAGGTGCGAGGTAGAAAAGTAAAGGAAAGCTGCGAGGTAGAAAAGTAAAGGAAAGCTGCATGGTAGAAAAGTAAAGTAAAGGTGCATGGTAGAAAAGCAAAGGAAAGCTGCGAGGTAGAAAAGTAAATGAAAGCTGCGAGGTAGAAAAGTAAAGTAAAGCTGCATGGTAGAAAAGCAAAGGAAAGCTGCGTGGTAGAAAAGCAAAGGAAAGCTGCGTGGCAGAAAAGTAATGTAAAGTCGCATGGTAGAAAAGTAAAGTAAAGCTGCATGGTAGAAAAGTAAAAGAAAGCTGCATAGTAGAAAAGTAAAGTAAAGCTGTGTGGTAGAAAAGTAAAGTAAAGCTGCATGGTAGAAAAGTAAAGTAAAGCTGCATGGTAGAAAAGTAAAGTAAAGCTGCATGGTAGAAAAGTAAAGTAAAGCTGCATGGTAGAAAAGTAAGGTAAAGCTGCATGGTAGAAAAGTAAATGAAAGCTGCATGGTAGAAAAGTAAAGGAAAGCTGCGAGGTAGAAAAGTAAAGGAAAGCTGCGAGGTAGAAAAGTAAAGGAAAGCTGCGTGGTAGAGAAGTAAAGTAAAGCTTCGTGGTAGAAAAGCAAAGTAAAACTGCATGGTAGAAAAGTAAAGGAAAGCTGCGAGGTAGAAAAGTAAAGGAAAGCTGCGTGGTAGAGAAGTAAAGTAAAACTTCGTGGTAGAAAAGCAAAGTAAAACTGCATGGTAGAAAAGTAAAGTAAAGCTGCATGGTAGAAAAGTAAAGTAAAGCTGGATGGTAGAAAAGTAAAGTAAAGCTGCATGGTAGAAAAGTAAGGTAAAGCTGCATGGTAGAAAAGTAAATGAAAGCTGCATGGTAGAAAAGTAAAGGAAAGCTGCGAGGTAGAAAAGTAAAGTAAAGCTGCATGGTAGAAAAGCAAAGTAAAGCTGCATGGTAGAAAAGCAAAGTAAAGCCTCGTGGTAGAAAAGTAAAGGAAAGCTGCATGGTAGACAAGCAAAGGAAAGCTGCGTGGTAGAAAAGTAATGTAAGGTCGAATGGTAGAAAAGTAAAGTAAAGCTGCATGGTAGAAAAGCAAAGGAAAGCTGCGTGGTAGAAAAGTAATGTAAAGTCGCATGGTAGAAAAGTAAAGTAAAGCTGCATGGTAGAAAAGTAAATGAAAGCTGCATAGTAGAAAAGTAAAGTAAAGCTGTGTGGTAGAAAAGTAAAGTAAAGCTGCATGGTAGAAAAGTAAAGTAAAGCTGCATTGTAGAAAAGTAAAGGAAAGCTGCATGGTAGAAAAGTAAAGGAGAGCTGCATGGTAGAAAAGTAAAGGAAAGCTGCATGGTAGAAAAGTAAAGTAAAGCTGCATGGTAGAAAAGTAAGGTAAAGCTGCTTGGTAGAAAAGTAAAGTAAAGCCTCGTGGTAGAAAAGTAAATGAAAGCTGCATGGTAGAAAAGTAAAGGAAAGCTGCGAGGAGAAAAGTAAAGGAAAGCTGCGAGGTAGAAAAGTAAAGGAAAGCTGCGTGGTAGAGAAGTAAAGTAAAGCTTCGTGGTAGAAAAGCAAAGTGAAACTGCATGGTAGAAAAGTAAAGTAAAGCTGCATGGTAGAAAAGTAAAGTAAAGCTGCATGGTAGAAAAGTAAATGAAAGCTGCATGATAGAAAAGTAAAGTAAAGCTGCATGGTAGAAAAGTAAAGTAAAGCTGCGAGGTAGAAATGTAAAGGAAAGCTGCGAGGTAGAAAAGTAAAGGAAAGCTGCGAGGTAGAAAAGTAAAGGAAAGCTGCGTTGTAGAAAAGTAAAGTAAAGCTTCGTGGTAGAAAAGCAAAGTAAAACTGCAAGGTAGAAAAGTAAAGTAAAGCTGCACGGTAGAAAAGTAAAGTAAAGCATCGTGGTAGAAAAGTAAATGAAAGCTGCATGGTAGAAAAGGAAAGTAAAGCTGCATGGTAGAAAAGCAAAGTAAAGCTGCATGGTAGAAAAGTAAATGAAAGCTGCGCGGTAGAAAAGTAAAGGAAAGCTGCATGGTAGAAAAGTAAAGTAAAGCTGCATGGTAGAAAAGTAAAGTAAAGGTGCATGGTAGAAAAGTAAAGGAAAGCTGCATGGTAGAAAAGTAAAGTAAAGCCTCGTGGTAGAAAAGTAAATGAAAGCTGCATGGTAGAAAAGTAAAGGAAAGCTGCGAGGTAGAAAAGTAAAGGAAAGGTGCGAGGTAGAAAAGTAAAGGAAAGCTGCGAGGTAGAAAAGTAAAGGAAAGCTGCATGGTAGACAAGCAAAGGAAAGCTGCGTGGTAGAAAAGTAATGTAAGGTCGAATGGTAGAAAAGTAAAGTAAAGCTGCATGGTAGAAAAGCAAAGGAAAGCTGCGTGGTAGAAAAGTAATGTAAAGTCGCATGGTAGAAAAGTAAAGTAAAGCTGCATGGTAGAAAAGTAAATGAAAGCTGCATAGTAGAAAAGTAAAGTAAAGCTGTGTGGTAGAAAAGTAAAGTAAAGCTGCATGGTAGAAAAGTAAAGTAAAGCTGCATTGTAGAAAAGTAAAGGAAAGCTGCATGGTAGAAAAGTAAAGGAGAGCTGCATGGTAGAAAAGTAAAGGAAAGCTGCATGGTAGAAAAGTAAAGTAAAGCTGCATGGTAGAAAAGTAAGGTAAAGCTGCTTGGTAGAAAAGTAAAGTAAAGCCTCGTGGTAGAAAAGTAAATGAAAGCTGCATGGTAGAAAAGTAAAGGAAAGCTGCGAGGAGAAAAGTAAAGGAAAGCTGCGAGGTAGAAAAGTAAAGGAAAGCTGCGTGGTAGAGAAGTAAAGTAAAGCTTCGTGGTAGAAAAGCAAAGTGAAACTGCATGGTAGAAAAGTAAAGTAAAGCTGCATGGTAGAAAAGTAAAGTAAAGCTGCATGGTAGAAAAGTAAATGAAAGCTGCATGATAGAAAAGTAAAGTAAAGCTGCATGGTAGAAAAGTAAAGTAAAGCTGCGAGGTAGAAAAGTAAAGGAAAGCTGCGAGGTAGAAAAGTAAAGGAAAGCTGCGAGGTAGAAAAGTAAAGGAAAGCTGCGTTGTAGAAAATAAAGTAAAGCTTCGTGGTAGAAAAGCAAAGTAAAACTGCAAGGTAGAAAAGTAAAGTAAAGCTGCACGGCAGAAAAGTAAAGTAAAGCATCGTGGTAGAAAAGTAAATGAAAGCTGCATGGTAGAAAAGGAAAGTAAAGCTGCATGGTAGAAAAGCAAAGTAAAGCTGCATGGTAGAAAAGTAAATGAAAGCTGCGCGGTAGAAAAGTAAAGGAAAGCTGCATGGTAGAAAAGTAAAGTAAAGCTGCATGGTAGAAAAGTAAAGTAAAGGTGCATGGTAGAAAAGTAAAGGAAAGCTGCATGGTAGAAAAGTAAAGTAAAGCCTCGTGGTAGAAAAGTAAATGAAAGCTGCATGGTAGAAAAGTAAAGGAAAGCTGCGAGGTAGAAAAGTAAAGGAAAGGTGCGAGGTAGAAAAGTAAAGGAAAGCTACGAGGTAGAAAAGTAAAGGAAAGCTGCATGGTAGAAAAGTAAAGTAAAGGTGCATGGTAGAAAAGCAAAGTAAAGCTGCATGGTAGAAAAGTAAAGTAAAGCTGCATGGTAGAAAAGTAAAGTAAAGCCTCGTGGTAGAAAAGTAAATGAAAGCTGCATGGTAGAAAAGTAAAGGAAAGCTGCGAGGTAGAAAAGTAAAGGAAAGGTGCGAGGTAGAAAAGTAAAGGAAAGCTGCGAGGTAGAAAAGTAAAGGAAAGCTGCATGGTAGAAAAGTAAAGTAAAGGTGCATGGTAGAAAAGCAAAGTAAAGCTGCATGGTAGAAAAGTAAAGTAAAGCTGCATGGTAGAAAAGTAAAGTAAAGCCTCGTGGTAGAAAAGTAAATGAAAGCTGCATGGTAGAAAAGTAAAGGAAAGCTGCGAGGTAGAAAAGTAAAGGAAAGGTGCGAGGTAGAAAAGTAAAGGAAAGCTGCGAGGTAGAAAAGTAAAGGAAAGCTGTGTGGTAGAAAAGTAAAGTAAAGCTTCATGGTAGAAAAGCAAAGTAAAACTGCAAGGTAGAAAAGTAAAGTAAAGCTGCACGGTAGAAAAGTAAAGTAAAGCATCGTGGTAGAAAAGCAAAGTAAAGCTGCATGGTAGAAAAAGAAAGTAAAGCTGCATGGTAGAAAAGCAAAGTAAAGCTGCATGGTAGAAAAGTAAATGAAAGCTGCGCGGGAGAAAAGTAAAGGAAAGCTGCATGGTAGAAAAGTAAATGAAAGCTGCATGGTAGAAAAGTAAAGGAAAGCTGCGAGGTAGAAAAGTAAAGTAAAGCTGCATGGTAGAAAAGCAAAGTAAAGCTGCATGGTAGAAAAGCAAAGTAAAGCCTCGTGGTAGAAAAGTAAAGGAAAGCTGCATGGTAGACAAGCAAAGGAAAGCTGCGTGGTAGAAAAGTAATGTAAAGTCGCATGGTAGAAAAGTAAAGTAAAGCTGCATGGTAGAAAAGCAAAGGAAAGCTGCGTGGTAGAAAAGTAATGTAAAGTCGCATGGTAGAAAAGTAAAGTAAAGCTGCATGGTAGAAAAGCAAAGGAAAGCTGCAAGGTAGAAAAGTAAATGAAAGCTGCGAGGTAGAAAAGTAAAGTAAAGCTGCATGGTAGAGAAGCAAATTAAAGCTGCATGGTAGAAAAGCAAAGTAAAGCTGCGAGGTAGAAAAGCAAAGTAAAGCTGCATGGTAGAAAAGCAAAGGAAAGCTGCAAGGTAGAAAAGTAAATGAAAGCTGCGAGGTAGAAAAGTAAAGTAAAGCTGCATGGTAGAAAAGTAAAGGAAAGCTGCATGGTAGAAAAGCAAAGGAAAGCTGCGTGGCAGAAAAGTAATGTAAAGTCGCATGGTAGAAAGGTAAAGTAAAGCTGCATGGTAGAAAAGTAAATGAAAGCTGCATAGTAGAAAAGTAAAGTAAAGCTGTGTGGTAGAAAAGTAAAGTAAAGCTGCATGGTAGAAAAGTAAAGTAAAGCTGCATGGTAGAAAAGTAAAGTAAAGCTGCATGGTAGAAAAGTAAAGTAAAGCTGCATGGTAGAAAAGTAAGGTAAAGCTGCATGGTAGAAAAGTAAATGAAAGCTGCATGGTAGAAAAGTAAAGGAAAGCTGCGAGGTAGAAAAGTAAAGGAAAGCTGCATGATAGAAAAGTAAGGTAAAGCTGCATGGTAGAAAAGTAAATGAAAGCCTCGTGGTAGAAAAGTAAATGAAAGCTGCATGGTAGAAAAGTAAAGGAAAGCTGCGAGGAGAAAAGTAAAGGAAAGCTGCGAGGTAGAAAAGTAAAGGAAAGCTGCGTGGTAGAGAAGTAAAGTAAAGCTTCGTGGTAGAAAAGCAAAGTGAAACTGCATGGTAGAAAAGTAAAGTAAAGCTGCATGGTAGAAAAGTAAAGGAGAGCTGCATGGTAGAAAAGTAAAGTAAAGCTGCATGGTAGAAAAGTAAGGTAAAGCTGCTTGGTAGAAAAGTAAAGTAAAGCCTCGTGGTAGAAAAGTAAATGAAAGCTGCATGGTAGAAAAGTAAAGGAAAGCTGCGAGGAGAAAAGTAAAGGAAAGCTGCGAGGTAGAAAAGTAAAGGAAAGCTGCGTGGTAGAGAAGTAAAGTAAAGCTTCGTGGTAGAAAAGCAAAGTGAAACTGCATGGTAGAAAAGTAAAGTAAAGCTGCATGGTAGAAAAGTAAAGTAAAGCTGCATGGTAGAAAAGTAAATGAAAGCTGCATGATAGAAAAGTAAAGTAAAGCTGCATGGTAGAAAAGTAAAGTAAAGCTGCGAGGTAGAAAAGTAAAGGAAAGCTGCGAGGTAGAAAAGTAAAGGAAAGCTGCGAGGTAGAAAAGTAAAGGAAAGCTGCGTTGTAGAAAAGTAAAGTAAAGCTTCGTGGTAGAAAAGCAAAGTAAAACTGCAAGGTAGAAAAGTAAAGTAAAGCTGCACGGTAGAAAAGTAAAGTAAAGCATCGTGGTAGAAAAGTAAATGAAAGCTGCATGGTAGAAAAGGAAAGTAAAGCTGCATGGTAGAAAAGCAAAGTAAAGCTGCATGGTAGAAAAGTAAATGAAAGCTGCGCGGTAGAAAAGTAAAGGAAAGCTGCATGGTAGAAAAGTAAAGTAAAGCTGCATGGTAGAAAAGTAAAGTAAAGGTGCATGGTAGAAAAGTAAAGGAAAGCTGCATGGTAGAAAAGTAAAGTAAAGCCTCGTGGTAGAAAAGTAAATGAAAGCTGCATGGTAGAAAAGTAAAGGAAAGCTGCGAGGTAGAAAAGTAAAGGAAAGGTGCGAGGTAGAAAAGTAAAGGAAAGCTACGAGGTAGAAAAGTAAAGGAAAGCTGCATGGTAGAAAAGTAAAGTAAAGGTGCATGGTAGAAAAGCAAAGTAAAGCTGCATGGTAGAAAAGTAAAGTAAAGCTGCATGGTAGAAAAGTAAAGTAAAGCCTCGTGGTAGAAAAGTAAATGAAAGCTGCATGGTAGAAAAGTAAAGGAAAGCTGCGAGGTAGAAAAGTAAAGGAAAGGTGCGAGGTAGAAAAGTAAAGGAAAGCTGCGAGGTAGAAAAGTAAAGGAAAGCTGCATGGTAGAAAAGTAAAGTAAAGGTGCATGGTAGAAAAGCAAAGTAAAGCTGCATGGTAGAAAAGTAAAGTAAAGCTGCATGGTAGAAAAGTAAAGTAAAGCCTCGTGGTAGAAAAGTAAATGAAAGCTGCATGGTAGAAAAGTAAAGGAAAGCTGCGAGGTAGAAAAGTAAAGGAAAGGTGCGAGGTAGAAAAGTAAAGGAAAGCTGCGAGGTAGAAAAGTAAAGGAAAGCTGTGTGGTAGAAAAGTAAAGTAAAGCTTCATGGTAGAAAAGCAAAGTAAAACTGCAAGGTAGAAAAGTAAAGTAAAGCTGCACGGTAGAAAAGTAAAGTAAAGCATCGTGGTAGAAAAGCAAAGTAAAGCTGCATGGTAGAAAAAGAAAGTAAAGCTGCATGGTAGAAAAGCAAAGTAAAGCTGCATGGTAGAAAAGTAAATGAAAGCTGCGCGGGAGAAAAGTAAAGGAAAGCTGCATGGTAGAAAAGTAAATGAAAGCTGCATGGTAGAAAAGTAAAGGAAAGCTGCGAGGTAGAAAAGTAAAGTAAAGCTGCATGGTAGAAAAGCAAAGTAAAGCTGCATGGTAGAAAAGCAAAGTAAAGCCTCGTGGTAGAAAAGTAAAGGAAAGCTGCATGGTAGACAAGCAAAGGAAAGCTGCGTGGTAGAAAAGTAATGTAAAGTCGCATGGTAGAAAAGTAAAGTAAAGCTGCATGGTAGAAAAGCAAAGGAAAGCTGCGTGGTAGAAAAGTAATGTAAAGTCGCATGGTAGAAAAGTAAAGTAAAGCTGCATGGTAGAAAAGCAAAGGAAAGCTGCAAGGTAGAAAAGTAAATGAAAGCTGCGAGGTAGAAAAGTAAAGTAAAGCTGCATGGTAGAAAAGCAAATTAAAGCTGCATGGTAGAAAAGCAAAGTAAAGCTGCGAGGTAGAAAAGCAAAGTAAAGCTGCATGGTAGAAAAGCAAAGGAAAGCTGCAAGGTAGAAAAGTAAATGAAAGCTGCGAGGTAGAAAAGTAAAGTAAAGCTGCATGGTAGAAAAGTAAAGGAAAGCTGCATGGTAGAAAAGCAAAGGAAAGCTGCGTGGCAGAAAAGTAATGTAAAGTCGCATGGTAGAAAGGTAAAGTAAAGCTGCATGGTAGAAAAGTAAATGAAAGCTGCATAGTAGAAAAGTAAAGTAAAGCTGTGTGGTAGAAAAGTAAAGTAAAGCTGCATGGTAGAAAAGTAAAGTAAAGCTGCATGGTAGAAAAGTAAAGTAAAGCTGCATGGTAGAAAAGTAAAGTAAAGCTGCATGGTAGAAAAGTAAGGTAAAGCTGCATGGTAGAAAAGTAAATGAAAGCTGCATGGTAGAAAAGTAAAGGAAAGCTGCGAGGTAGAAAAGTAAAGGAAAGCTGCATGATAGAAAAGTAAGGTAAAGCTGCATGGTAGAAAAGTAAATGAAAGCCTCGTGGTAGAAAAGTAAATGAAAGCTGCATGGTAGAAAAGTAAAGGAAAGCTGCGAGGAGAAAAGTAAAGGAAAGCTGCGAGGTAGAAAAGTAAAGGAAAGCTGCGTGGTAGAGAAGTAAAGTAAAGCTTCGTGGTAGAAAAGCAAAGTGAAACTGCATGGTAGAAAAGTAAAGTAAAGCTGCATGGTAGAAAAGTAAAGGAGAGCTGCATGGTAGAAAAGTAAAGTAAAGCTGCATGGTAGAAAAGTAAGGTAAAGCTGCTTGGTAGAAAAGTAAAGTAAAGCCTCGTGGTAGAAAAGTAAATGAAAGCTGCATGGTAGAAAAGTAAAGGAAAGCTGCGAGGTAGAAAAGTAAAGGAAAGCTGCATGATAGAAAAGTAAGGTAAAGCTGCATGGTAGAAAAGTAAATGAAAGCCTCGTGGTAGAAAAGTAAATGAAAGCTGCATGGTAGAAAAGTAAAGGAAAGCTGCGAGGAGAAAAGTAAAGGAAAGCTGCGAGGTAGAAAAGTAAAGGAAAGCTGCGTGGTAGAGAAGTAAAGTAAAGCTTCGTGGTAGAAAAGCAAAGTGAAACTGCATGGTAGAAAAGTAAAGTAAAGCTGCATGGTAGAAAAGTAAAGGAGAGCTGCATGGTAGAAAAGTAAAGTAAAGCTGCATGGTAGAAAAGTAAGGTAAAGCTGCTTGGTAGAAAAGTAAAGTAAAGCCTCGTGGTAGAAAAGTAAATGAAAGCTGCATGGTAGAAAAGTAAAGGAAAGCTGCGAGGAGAAAAGTAAAGGAAAGCTGCGAGGTAGAAAAGTAAAGGAAAGCTGCGTGGTAGAGAAGTAAAGTAAAGCTTCGTGGTAGAAAAGCAAAGTGAAACTGCATGGTAGAAAAGTAAAGTAAAGCTGCATGGTAGAAAAGTAAAGTAAAGCTGCATGGTAGAAAAGTAAATGAAAGCTGCATGATAGAAAAGTAAAGTAAAGCTGCATGGTAGAAAAGTAAAGTAAAGCTGCGAGGTAGAAAAGTAAAGGAAAGCTGCGAGGTAGAAAAGTAAAGGAAAGCTGCGAGGTAGAAAAGTAAAGGAAAGCTGCGTTGTAGAAAAGTAAAGTAAAGCTTCGTGGTAGAAAAGCAAAGTAAAACTGCAAGGTAGAAAAGTAAAGTAAAGCTGCACGGTAGAAAAGTAAAGTAAAGCATCGTGGTAGAAAAGTAAATGAAAGCTGCATGGTAGAAAAGGAAAGTAAAGCTGCATGGTAGAAAAGCAAAGTAAAGCTGCATGGTAGAAAAGTAAATGAAAGCTGCGCGGTAGAAAAGTAAAGGAAAGCTGCATGGTAGAAAAGTAAAGTAAAGCTGCATGGTAGAAAAGTAAAGTAAAGGTGCATGGTAGAAAAGTAAAGGAAAGCTGCATGGTAGAAAAGTAAAGTAAAGCCTCGTGGTAGAAAAGTAAATGAAAGCTGCATGGTAGAAAAGTAAAGGAAAGCTGCGAGGTAGAAAAGTAAAGGAAAGGTGCGAGGTAGAAAAGTAAAGGAAAGCTACGAGGTAGAAAAGTAAAGGAAAGCTGCATGGTAGAAAAGTAAAGTAAAGGTGCATGGTAGAAAAGCAAAGTAAAGCTGCATGGTAGAAAAGTAAAGTAAAGGTGCATGGTAGAAAAGCAAAGTAAAGCTGCATGGTAGAAAAGTAAAGTAAAGCTGCATGGTAGAAAAGTAAAGTAAAGCCTCGTGGTAGAAAAGTAAATGAAAGCTGCATGGTAGAAAAGTAAAGGAAAGCTGCGAGGTAGAAAAGTAAAGGAAAGGTGCGAGGTAGAAAAGTAAAGGAAAGCTGCGAGGTAGAAAAGTAAAGGAAAGCTGCATGGTAGAAAAGTAAAGTAAAGGTGCATGGTAGAAAAGCAAAGTAAAGCTGCATGGTAGAAAAGTAAAGTAAAGCTGCATGGTAGAAAAGTAAAGTAAAGCCTCGTGGTAGAAAAGTAAATGAAAGCTGCATGGTAGAAAAGTAAAGGAAAGCTGCGAGGTAGAAAAGTAAAGGAAAGGTGCGAGGTAGAAAAGTAAAGGAAAGCTGCGAGGTAGAAAAGTAAAGGAAAGCTGTGTGGTAGAAAAGTAAAGTAAAGCTTCATGGTAGAAAAGCAAAGTAAAACTGCAAGGTAGAAAAGTAAAGTAAAGCTGCACGGTAGAAAAGTAAAGTAAAGCATCGTGGTAGAAAAGCAAAGTAAAGCTGCATGGTAGAAAAAGAAAGTAAAGCTGCATGGTAGAAAAGCAAAGTAAAGCTGCATGGTAGAAAAGTAAATGAAAGCTGCGCGGGAGAAAAGTAAAGGAAAGCTGCATGGTAGAAAAGTAAATGAAAGCTGCATGGTAGAAAAGTAAAGGAAAGCTGCGAGGTAGAAAAGTAAAGTAAAGCTGCATGGTAGAAAAGCAAAGTAAAGCTGCATGGTAGAAAAGCAAAGTAAAGCCTCGTGGTAGAAAAGTAAAGGAAAGCTGCATGGTAGACAAGCAAAGGAAAGCTGCGTGGTAGAAAAGTAATGTAAAGTCGCATGGTAGAAAAGTAAAGTAAAGCTGCATGGTAGAAAAGCAAAGGAAAGCTGCGTGGTAGAAAAGTAATGTAAAGTCGCATGGTAGAAAAGTAAAGTAAAGCTGCATGGTAGAAAAGCAAAGGAAAGCTGCAAGGTAGAAAAGTAAATGAAAGCTGCGAGGTAGAAAAGTAAAGTAAAGCTGCATGGTAGAAAAGCAAATTAAAGCTGCATGGTAGAAAAGCAAAGTAAAGCTGCGAGGTAGAAAAGCAAAGTAAAGCTGCATGGTAGAAAAGCAAAGGAAAGCTGCAAGGTAGAAAAGTAAATGAAAGCTGCGAGGTAGAAAAGTAAAGTAAAGCTGCATGGTAGAAAAGTAAAGGAAAGCTGCATGGTAGAAAAGCAAAGGAAAGCTGCGTGGCAGAAAAGTAATGTAAAGTCGCATGGTAGAAAGGTAAAGTAAAGCTGCATGGTAGAAAAGTAAATGAAAGCTGCATAGTAGAAAAGTAAAGTAAAGCTGTGTGGTAGAAAAGTAAAGTAAAGCTGCATGGTAGAAAAGTAAAGTAAAGCTGCATGGTAGAAAAGTAAAGTAAAGCTGCATGGTAGAAAAGTAAAGTAAAGCTGCATGGTAGAAAAGTAAGGTAAAGCTGCATGGTAGAAAAGTAAATGAAAGCTGCATGGTAGAAAAGTAAAGGAAAGCTGCGAGGTAGAAAAGTAAAGGAAAGCTGCATGATAGAAAAGTAAGGTAAAGCTGCATGGTAGAAAAGTAAATGAAAGCCTCGTGGTAGAAAAGTAAATGAAAGCTGCATGGTAGAAAAGTAAAGGAAAGCTGCGAGGAGAAAAGTAAAGGAAAGCTGCGAGGTAGAAAAGTAAAGGAAAGCTGCGTGGTAGAGAAGTAAAGTAAAGCTTCGTGGTAGAAAAGCAAAGTGAAACTGCATGGTAGAAAAGTAAAGTAAAGCTGCATGGTAGAAAAGTAAAGGAGAGCTGCATGGTAGAAAAGTAAAGTAAAGCTGCATGGTAGAAAAGTAAGGTAAAGCTGCTTGGTAGAAAAGTAAAGTAAAGCCTCGTGGTAGAAAAGTAAATGAAAGCTGCATGGTAGAAAAGTAAAGGAAAGCTGCGAGGAGAAAAGTAAAGGAAAGCTGCGAGGTAGAAAAGTAAAGGAAAGCTGCGTGGTAGAGAAGTAAAGTAAAGCTTCGTGGTAGAAAAGCAAAGTGAAACTGCATGGTAGAAAAGTAAAGTAAAGCTGCATGGTAGAAAAGTAAAGTAAAGCTGCATGGTAGAAAAGTAAATGAAAGCTGCATGATAGAAAAGTAAAGTAAAGCTGCATGGTAGAAAAGTAAAGTAAAGCTGCGAGGTAGAAAAGTAAAGGAAAGCTGCGAGGTAGAAAAGTAAAGGAAAGCTGCGAGGTAGAAAAGTAAAGGAAAGCTGCGTTGTAGAAAAGTAAAGTAAAGCTTCGTGGTAGAAAAGCAAAGTAAAACTGCAAGGTAGAAAAGTAAAGTAAAGCTGCACGGTAGAAAAGTAAAGTAAAGCATCGTGGTAGAAAAGTAAATGAAAGCTGCATGGTAGAAAAGGAAAGTAAAGCTGCATGGTAGAAAAGCAAAGTAAAGCTGCATGGTAGAAAAGTAAATGAAAGCTGCGCGGTAGAAAAGTAAAGGAAAGCTGCATGGTAGAAAAGTAAAGTAAAGCTGCATGGTAGAAAAGTAAAGTAAAGGTGCATGGTAGAAAAGTAAAGGAAAGCTGCATGGTAGAAAAGTAAAGTAAAGCCTCGTGGTAGAAAAGTAAATGAAAGCTGCATGGTAGAAAAGTAAAGGAAAGCTGCGAGGTAGAAAAGTAAAGGAAAGGTGCGAGGTAGAAAAGTAAAGGAAAGCTACGAGGTAGAAAAGTAAAGGAAAGCTGCATGGTAGAAAAGTAAAGTAAAGGTGCATGGTAGAAAAGCAAAGTAAAGCTGCATGGTAGAAAAGTAAAGTAAAGCTGCATGGTAGAAAAGTAAAGTAAAGCCTCGTGGTAGAAAAGTAAATGAAAGCTGCATGGTAGAAAAGTAAAGGAAAGCTGCGAGGTAGAAAAGTAAAGGAAAGGTGCGAGGTAGAAAAGTAAAGGAAAGCTGCGAGGTAGAAAAGTAAAGGAAAGCTGCATGGTAGAAAAGTAAAGTAAAGGTGCATGGTAGAAAAGCAAAGTAAAGCTGCATGGTAGAAAAGTAAAGTAAAGCTGCATGGTAGAAAAGTAAAGTAAAGCCTCGTGGTAGAAAAGTAAATGAAAGCTGCATGGTAGAAAAGTAAAGGAAAGCTGCGAGGTAGAAAAGTAAAGGAAAGGTGCGAGGTAGAAAAGTAAAGGAAAGCTGCGAGGTAGAAAAGTAAAGGAAAGCTGTGTGGTAGAAAAGTAAAGTAAAGCTTCATGGTAGAAAAGCAAAGTAAAACTGCAAGGTAGAAAAGTAAAGTAAAGCTGCACGGTAGAAAAGTAAAGTAAAGCATCGTGGTAGAAAAGCATAGTAAAGCTGCATGGTAGAAAAAGAAAGTAAAGCTGCATGGTAGAAAAGCAAAGTAAAGCTGCATGGTAGAAAAGTAAATGAAAGCTGCGCGGGAGAAAAGTAAAGGAAAGCTGCATGGTAGAAAAGTAAATGAAAGCTGCATGGTAGAAAAGTAAAGGAAAGCTGCGAGGTAGAAAAGTAAAGTAAAGCTGCATGGTAGAAAAGCAAAGTAAAGCTGCATGGTAGAAAAGCAAAGTAAAGCCTCGTGGTAGAAAAGTAAAGGAAAGCTGCATGGTAGACAAGCAAAGGAAAGCTGCGTGGTAGAAAAGTAATGTAAAGTCGCATGGTAGAAAAGTAAAGTAAAGCTGCATGGTAGAAAAGCAAAGGAAAGCTGCGTGGTAGAAAAGTAATGTAAAGTCGCATGGTAGAAAAGTAAAGTAAAGCTGCATGGTAGAAAAGCAAAGGAAAGCTGCAAGGTAGAAAAGTAAATGAAAGCTGCGAGGTAGAAAAGTAAAGTAAAGCTGCATGGTAGAAAAGCAAATTAAAGCTGCATGGTAGAAAAGCAAAGTAAAGCTGCGAGGTAGAAAAGCAAAGTAAAGCTGCATGGTAGAAAAGCAAAGGAAAGCTGCAAGGTAGAAAAGTAAATGAAAGCTGCGAGGTAGAAAAGTAAAGTAAAGCTGCATGGTAGAAAAGTAAAGGAAAGCTGCATGGTAGAAAAGCAAAGGAAAGCTGCGTGGCAGAAAAGTAATGTAAAGTCGCATGGTAGAAAGGTAAAGTAAAGCTGCATGGTAGAAAAGTAAATGAAAGCTGCATAGTAGAAAAGTAAAGTAAAGCTGTGTGGTAGAAAAGTAAAGTAAAGCTGCATGGTAGAAAAGTAAAGTAAAGCTGCATGGTAGAAAAGTAAAGTAAAGCTGCATGGTAGAAAAGTAAAGTAAAGCTGCATGGTAGAAAAGTAAGGTAAAGCTGCATGGTAGAAAAGTAAATGAAAGCTGCATGGTAGAAAAGTAAAGGAAAGCTGCGAGGTAGAAAAGTAAAGGAAAGCTGCATGATAGAAAAGTAAGGTAAAGCTGCATGGTAGAAAAGTAAATGAAAGCCTCGTGGTAGAAAAGTAAATGAAAGCTGCATGGTAGAAAAGTAAAGGAAAGCTGCGAGGAGAAAAGTAAAGGAAAGCTGCGAGGTAGAAAAGTAAAGGAAAGCTGCGTGGTAGAGAAGTAAAGTAAAGCTTCGTGGTAGAAAAGCAAAGTGAAACTGCATGGTAGAAAAGTAAAGTAAAGCTGCATGGTAGAAAAGTAAAGGAGAGCTGCATGGTAGAAAAGTAAAGTAAAGCTGCATGGTAGAAAAGTAAGGTAAAGCTGCTTGGTAGAAAAGTAAAGTAAAGCCTCGTGGTAGAAAAGTAAATGAAAGCTGCATGGTAGAAAAGTAAAGGAAAGCTGCGAGGAGAAAAGTAAAGGAAAGCTGCGAGGTAGAAAAGTAAAGGAAAGCTGCGTGGTAGAGAAGTAAAGTAAAGCTTCGTGGTAGAAAAGCAAAGTGAAACTGCATGGTAGAAAAGTAAAGTAAAGCTGCATGGTAGAAAAGTAAAGTAAAGCTGCATGGTAGAAAAGTAAATGAAAGCTGCATGATAGAAAAGTAAAGTAAAGCTGCATGGTAGAAAAGTAAAGTAAAGCTGCGAGGTAGAAAAGTAAAGGAAAGCTGCGAGGTAGAAAAGTAAAGGAAAGCTGCGAGGTAGAAAAGTAAAGGAAAGCTGCGTTGTAGAAAAGTAAAGTAAAGCTTCGTGGTAGAAAAGCAAAGTAAAACTGCAAGGAAGAAAAGTAAAGTAAAGCTGCACGGTAGAAAAGTAAAGTAAAGCATCGTGGTAGAAAAGTAAATGAAAGCTGCATGGTAGAAAAGGAAAGTAAAGCTGCATGGTAGAAAAGCAAAGTAAAGCTGCATGGTAGAAAAGTAAATGAAAGCTGCGCGGTAGAAAAGTAAAGGAAAGCTGCATGGTAGAAAAGTAAAGTAAAGCTGCATGGTAGAAAAGTAAAGTAAAGGTGCATGGTAGAAAAGTAAAGGAAAGCTGCATGGTAGAAAAGTAAAGTAAAGCCTCGTGGTAGAAAAGTAAATGAAAGCTGCATGGTAGAAAAGTAAAGGAAAGCTGCGAGGTAGAAAAGTAAAGGAAAGGTGCGAGGTAGAAAAGTAAAGGAAAGCTACGAGGTAGAAAAGTAAAGGAAAGCTGCATGGTAGAAAAGTAAAGTAAAGGTGCATGGTAGAAAAGCAAAGTAAAGCTGCATGGTAGAAAAGTAAAGTAAAGCTGCATGGTAGAAAAGTAAAGTAAAGCCTCGTGGTAGAAAAGTAAATGAAAGCTGCATGGTAGAAAAGTAAAGGAAAGCTGCGAGGTAGAAAAGTAAAGGAAAGGTGCGAGGTAGAAAAGTAAAGGAAAGCTGCGAGGTAGAAAAGTAAAGGAAAGCTGCATGGTAGAAAAGTAAAGTAAAGGTGCATGGTAGAAAAGCAAAGTAAAGCTGCATGGTAGAAAAGTAAAGTAAAGCTGCATGGTAGAAAAGTAAAGTAAAGCCTCGTGGTAGAAAAGTAAATGAAAGCTGCATGGTAGAAAAGTAAAGGAAAGCTGCGAGGTAGAAAAGTAAAGGAAAGGTGCGAGGTAGAAAAGTAAAGGAAAGCTGCGAGGTAGAAAAGTAAAGGAAAGCTGTGTGGTAGAAAAGTAAAGTAAAGCTTCATGGTAGAAAAGCAAAGTAAAACTGCAAGGTAGAAAAGTAAAGTAAAGCTGCACGGTAGAAAAGTAAAGTAAAGCATCGTGGTAGAAAAGCAAAGTAAAGCTGCATGGTAGAAAAAGAAAGTAAAGCTGCATGGTAGAAAAGCAAAGTAAAGCTGCATGGTAGAAAAGTAAATGAAAGCTGCGCGGGAGAAAAGTAAAGGAAAGCTGCATGGTAGAAAAGTAAATGAAAGCTGCATGGTAGAAAAGTAAAGGAAAGCTGCGAGGTAGAAAAGTAAAGTAAAGCTGCATGGTAGAAAAGCAAAGTAAAGCTGCATGGTAGAAAAGCAAAGTAAAGCCTCGTGGTAGAAAAGTAAAGGAAAGCTGCATGGTAGACAAGCAAAGGAAAGCTGCGTGGTAGAAAAGTAATGTAAAGTCGCATGGTAGAAAAGTAAAGTAAAGCTGCATGGTAGAAAAGCAAAGGAAAGCTGCGTGGTAGAAAAGTAATGTAAAGTCGCATGGTAGAAAAGTAAAGTAAAGCTGCATGGTAGAAAAGCAAAGGAAAGCTGCAAGGTAGAAAAGTAAATGAAAGCTGCGAGGTAGAAAAGTAAAGTAAAGCTGCATGGTAGAAAAGCAAATTAAAGCTGCATGGTAGAAAAGCAAAGTAAAGCTGCGAGGTAGAAAAGCAAAGTAAAGCTGCATGGTAGAAAAGCAAAGGAAAGCTGCAAGGTAGAAAAGTAAATGAAAGCTGCGAGGTAGAAAAGTAAAGTAAAGCTGCATGGTAGAAAAGTAAAGGAAAGCTGCATGGTAGAAAAGCAAAGGAAAGCTGCGTGGCAGAAAAGTAATGTAAAGTCGCATGGTAGAAAGGTAAAGTAAAGCTGCATGGTAGAAAAGTAAATGAAAGCTGCATAGTAGAAAAGTAAAGTAAAGCTGTGTGGTAGAAAAGTAAAGTAAAGCTGCATGGTAGAAAAGTAAAGTAAAGCTGCATGGTAGAAAAGTAAAGTAAAGCTGCATGGTAGAAAAGTAAAGTAAAGCTGCATGGTAGAAAAGTAAGGTAAAGCTGCATGGTAGAAAAGTAAATGAAAGCTGCATGGTAGAAAAGTAAAGGAAAGCTGCGAGGTAGAAAAGTAAAGGAAAGCTGCATGATAGAAAAGTAAGGTAAAGCTGCATGGTAGAAAAGTAAATGAAAGCCTCGTGGTAGAAAAGTAAATGAAAGCTGCATGGTAGAAAAGTAAAGGAAAGCTGCGAGGAGAAAAGTAAAGGAAAGCTGCGAGGTAGAAAAGTAAAGGAAAGCTGCGTGGTAGAGAAGTAAAGTAAAGCTTCGTGGTAGAAAAGCAAAGTGAAACTGCATGGTAGAAAAGTAAAGTAAAGCTGCATGGTAGAAAAGTAAAGGAGAGCTGCATGGTAGAAAAGTAAAGTAAAGCTGCATGGTAGAAAAGTAAGGTAAAGCTGCTTGGTAGAAAAGTAAAGTAAAGCCTCGTGGTAGAAAAGTAAATGAAAGCTGCATGGTAGAAAAGTAAAGGAAAGCTGCGAGGAGAAAAGTAAAGGAAAGCTGCGAGGTAGAAAAGTAAAGGAAAGCTGCGTGGTAGAGAAGTAAAGTAAAGCTTCGTGGTAGAAAAGCAAAGTGAAACTGCATGGTAGAAAAGTAAAGTAAAGCTGCATGGTAGAAAAGTAAAGTAAAGCTGCATGGTAGAAAAGTAAATGAAAGCTGCATGATAGAAAAGTAAAGTAAAGCTGCATGGTAGAAAAGTAAAGTAAAGCTGCGAGGTAGAAAAGTAAAGGAAAGCTGCGAGGTAGAAAAGTAAAGGAAAGCTGCGAGGTAGAAAAGTAAAGGAAAGCTGCGTTGTAGAAAAGTAAAGTAAAGCTTCGTGGTAGAAAAGCAAAGTAAAACTGCAAGGTAGAAAAGTAAAGTAAAGCTGCACGGTAGAAAAGTAAAGTAAAGCATCGTGGTAGAAAAGTAAATGAAAGCTGCATGGTAGAAAAGGAAAGTAAAGCTGCATGGTAGAAAAGCAAAGTAAAGCTGCATGGTAGAAAAGTAAATGAAAGCTGCATGGTAGAAAAGGAAAGTAAAGCTGCATGGTAGAAAAGTAAAGTAAAGGTGCATGGTAGAAAAGTAAAGGAAAGCTGCATGGTAGAAAAGTAAAGTAAAGCCTCGTGGTAGAAAAGTAAATGAAAGCTGCATGGTAGAAAAGTAAAGGAAAGCTGCGAGGTAGAAAAGTAAAGGAAAGGTGCGAGGTAGAAAAGTAAAGGAAAGCTGCGAGGTAGAAAAGTAAAGGAAAGCTGCATGGTAGAAAAGTAAAGTAAAGGTGCATGGTAGAAAAGCAAAGTAAAGCTGCATGGTAGAAAAGTAAAGTAAAGCTGCATGGTAGAAAAGTAAAGTAAAGCCTCGTGGTAGAAAAGTAAATGAAAGCTGCATGGTAGAAAAGTAAAGGAAAGCTGCGAGGTAGAAAAGTAAAGGAAAGGTGCGAGGTAGAAAAGTAAAGGAAAGCTGCGAGGTAGAAAAGTAAAGGAAAGCTGCATGGTAGAAAAGTAAAGTAAAGGTGCATGGTAGAAAAGCAAAGTAAAGCTGCATGGTAGAAAAGTAAAGTAAAGCTGCATGGTAGAAAAGTAAAGTAAAGCCTCGTGGTAGAAAAGTAAATGAAAGCTGCATGGTAGAAAAGTAAAGGAAAGCTGCGAGGTAGAAAAGTAAAGGAAAGGTGCGAGGTAGAAAAGTAAAGGAAAGCTGCGAGGTAGAAAAGTAAAGGAAAGCTGTGTGGTAGAAAAGTAAAGTAAAGCTTCATGGTAGAAAAGCAAAGTAAAACTGCAAGGTAGAAAAGTAAAGTAAAGCTGCACGGTAGAAAAGTAAAGTAAAGCATCGTGGTAGAAAAGCAAAGTAAAGCTGCATGGTAGAAAAAGAAAGTAAAGCATCGTGGTAGAAAAGCAAAGTAAAGCTGCATGGTAGAAAAGTAAATGAAAGCTGCGCGGTAGAAAAGTAAAGGAAAGCTGCATGGTAGAAAAGTAAATGAAAGCTGCATGGTAGAAAAGTAAAGGAAAGCTGCGAGGTAGAAAAGTAAAGTAAAGCTGCATGGTAGAAAAGCAAAGTAAAGCTGCATGGTAGAAAAGCAAAGTAAAGCCTCGTGGTAGAAAAGTAAAGGAAAGCTGCATGGTAGACAAGCAAAGGAAAGCTGCGTGGTAGAAAAGTAATGTAAAGTCGCATGGTAGAAAAGTAAAGTAAAGCTGCATGGTAGAAAAGCAAAGGAAAGCTGCGTGGTAGAAAAGTAATGTAAAGTCGCATGGTAGAAAAGTAAAGTAAAGCTGCATGGTAGAAAAGCAAAGGAAAGCTGCAAGGTAGAAAAGTAAATGAAAGCTGCGAGGTAGAAAAGTAAAGTAAAGCTGCATGGTAGAAAAGCAAAGTAAAGCTGCATGGTAGAAAAGCAAAGTAAAGCTGCGAGGTAGAAAAGCAAAGTAAAGCTGCATGGTAGAAAAGCAAAGGAAAGCTGCAAGGTAGAAAAGTAAATGAAAGCTGCGAGGTAGAAAAGTAAAGTAAAGCTGCATGGTAGAAAAGTAAAGGAAAGCTGCATGGTAGAAAAGCAAAGGAAAGCTGCGTGGCAGAAAAGTAATGTAAAGTCGCATGGTAGAAAAGTAAAGTAAAGCTGCATGGTAGAAAAGTAAATGAAAGCTGCATAGTAGAAAAGTAAAGTAAAGCTGTGTGGTAGAAAAGTAAAGTAAAGCTGCATGGTAGAAAAGTAAAGTAAAGCTGCATGGTAGAAAAGTAAAGTAAAGCTGCATGGTAGAAAAGTAAAGTAAAGCTGCATGGTAGAAAAGTAAGGTAAAGCTGCATGGTAGAAAAGTAAATGAAAGCTGCATGGTAGAAAAGTAAAGGAAAGCTGCGAGGTAGAAAAGTAAAGGAAAGCTGCGAGGTAGAAAAGTAAAGGAAAGCTGCGTGGTAGAGAAGTAAAGTAAAGCTGCGTGGTAGAGAAGTAAAGTAAAACTGCGTGGTAGAAAAGCAAAGTAAAACTGCATGGTAGAAAAGTAAAGGAAAGCTGCGAGGTAGAAAAGTAAAGGAAACCTGCGTGGTAGAGAAGTAAAGTAAAGCTTCGTGGTAGAAAAGCAAAGTAAAACTGCATGGTAGAAAAGTAAAGTAAAGCTGCATGGTAGAAAAGTAAAGTAAAGCTGCATGATAGAAAAGTAAATGAAAGCTGCATGGTAGAAAAGTAAAGGAAAGCTGCGAGGTAGAAAAGTAAAGGAAAGCTGCGAGGTAGAAAAGTAAAGTAAAGCATCGTGGTAGAAAAGCAAAGTAAAGCTGCATGGTAGAAAAAGAAAGTAAAGCTGCATGGTAGAAAAGCAAAGTAAAGCTGCATGGTAGAAAAGTAAATGAAAGCTGCGCGGTAGAAAAGTAAAGGAAAGCTGCATGGTAGAAAAGTAAATGAAAGCTGCATGGTAGAAAAGTAAAGGAAAGCTGCGAGGTAGAAAAGTAAAGTAAAGCTGCATGGTAGAAAAGCAAAGTAAAGCTGCATGGTAGAAAAGCAAAGTAAAGCCTCGTGGTAGAAAAGTAAAGGAAAGCTGCATGGTAGACAAGCAAAGGAAAGCTGCGTGGTAGAAAAGTAATGTAAAGTCGCATGGTAGAAAAGTAAAGTAAAGCTGCATGGTAGAAAAGCAAAGGAAAGCTGCGTGGTAGAAAAGTAATGTAAAGTCGCATGGTAGAAAAGTAAAGTAAAGCTGCATGGTAGAAAAGCAAAGGAAAGCTGCAAGGTAGAAAAGTAAATGAAAGCTGCGAGGTAGAAAAGTAAAGTAAAGCTGCATGGTAGAAAAGCAAAGTAAAGCTGCATGGTAGAAAAGCAAAGTAAAGCTGCGAGGTAGAAAAGCAAAGTAAAGCTGCATGGTAGAAAAGCAAAGGAAAGCTGCATGGTAGAAAAGTAAATGAAAGCTGCCAGGTAGAAAAGTAAAGTAAAGCTGCATGGTAGAAAAGTAAAGGAAAGCTGCATGGTAGAAAAGCAAAGGAAAGCTGCGTGGCAGAAAAGTAATGTAAAGTCGCATGGTAGAAAAGTAAAGTAAAGCTGCATGGTAGAAAAGTAAATGAAAGCTGCATAGTAGAAAAGTAAAGTAAAGCTGTGTGATAGAAAAGTAAAGTAAAGCTGCATGGTAGAAAAGTAAAGTAAAGCTGCATGGTAGAAAAGTAAAGTAAAGCTGCATGGTAGAAAAGTAAAGTAAAGCTGCATGGTAGAAAAGTAAGGTAAAGCTGCATGGTAGAAAAGTAAATGAAAGCTGCATGGTAGAAAAGTAAAGGAAAGCTGCGAGGTAGAAAAGTAAAGGAAAACTGCGAGGTAGAAAAGTAAAGGAAAGCTGCGTGGTAGAGAAGTAAAGTAAAGCTGCGTGGTAGAGAAGTAAAGTAAAACTGGGTGGTAGAAAAGCAAAGTAAAACTGCATGGTAGAAAAGTAAAGGAAAGCTGCGAGGTAGAAAAGTAAAGGAAACCTGCATGGTAGAAAAGTAAATGAAAGCTGCATGGTAGAAAAGTAAAGTAAAGCTGCATGGTAGAAAAGTAAAGTAAAGCCTCGTGGTAGAAAAGTAAATGAAAGCTGCATGGTAGAAAAGTAAAGGAAAGCTGCGAGGTAGAAAAGTAAATGAAAGGTGCGAGGTAGAAAAGTAAAGGAAAGCTGCGACGTAGAAAAGTAAAGGAAAGCTGCGTGGTAGAAAAGTAACGTAAAGCTTCGTGGAAGAAAAGCAAAGCAAAACTGCAAGGTAGAAAAGTAAAGTAAAGCTGCACGGTAGAAAAGTAATGTAAAGCATCGTGGTAGAAAAGCAAAGTAAAGCTGCATGGTAGAAAAGGAAAGTAAAGCTGCATGGGAGAAAAGCAAAGTAAAGCTGCATGGTAGAAAAGTAAATGAAAGCTGCGCGGTAGAAAAGTAAAGGAAAGCTGCATGGTAGAAAAGTAAATGAAAGCTGCATGGTAGAAAAGTAAAGGAAAGCTGCGAGGTAGAAAAGTAAAGTAAAGCTGCATGGTAGAAAAGCAAAGTAAAGCTGCATGGTAGAAAAGCAAAGTAAAGCCTCGTGGTAGAAAAGTAAAGGAAAGCTGCATGGTAGACAAGCAAAGGAAAGCTGCGTGGTAGAAAAGTAATGTAAAGTCGCATGGTAGAAAAGTAAAGTAAAGCTGCATGGTAGAAAAGCAAAGGAAAGCTGCGAGGTAGAAAAGTAAATGAAAGCTGCGAGGTAGAAAAGTAAAGTGAAGCTGCATGGTAGAAAAGCAAAGTAAAGCTGCATGGTAGAAAAGCAAAGTAAAGCCTCGTGGTAGAAAAGTAAAGGAAAGCTGCATGGTAGAAAAGCAAAGGAATGCTGCGTGGTAGAAAAGTAATGTAAAGTCGCATGGTAGAAAAGTAAAGTAAAGCTGCATGGTAGAAAACTAAATGAAAGCTGCATAGTAGAAAAGTAAAGTAAAGCTGTGTGGTAGAAAAGTAAAGTAAAGCTGCATGGTAGAAAAGTAAAGTAAAGCTGCATGGTAGAAAAGTAAAGTAAAGCTGCATGGTAGAAAAGTAAAGGAAAGCTGCGTGGTAGAAAAGTAATGTAAAGTCGCATGGTAGAAAAGTAAAGTAAAGCTGCATGGTAGAAAAGCAAAGGAAAGCTGCGAGGTAGAAAAGTAAATGAAAGCTGCGAGGTAGAAAAGTAAAGGAAAGCTGCGACGTAGAAAAGTAAAGGAAAGCTGCGTGGTAGAAAAGTAACGTAAAGCTTCGTGGTAGAAAAGCAAAGCAAAACTGCAAGGTAGAAAAGTAAAGTAAAGCTGCACGGTAGAAAAGTAATGTAAAGCATCGTGGTAGAAAAGCAAAATAAAGCTGCATGGTAGAAAAGGAAAGTAAAGCTGCATGGTAGAAAAGCAAAGTAAAGCTGCATGGTAGAAAAGTAAATGAAAGCTGCGCGGTAGAAAAGTAAAGGAAAGCTGCATGGTAGAAAAGTAAATGAAAGCTGCATGGTAGAAAAGTAAAGGAAAGCTGCGAGGTAGAAAAGTAAAGTAAAGCTGCATGGTAGAAAAGCAAAGTAAAGCTGCATGGTAGAAAAGCAAAGTAAAGCCTCGTGGTAGAAAAGTAAAGGAAAGCTGCATGGTAGACAAGCAAAGGAAAGCTGCGTGGTAGAAAAGTAATGTAAAGTCGCATGGTAGAAAAGTAAAGTAAAGCTGCATGGTAGAAAAGCAAAGGAAAGCTGCGAGGTAGAAAAGTAAATGAAAGCTGCGAGGTAGAAAAGTAAAGTGAAGCTGCATGGTAGAAAAGCAAAGTAAAGCTGCATGGTAGAAAAGCAAAGTAAAGCCTCGTGGTAGAAAAGTAAAGGAAAGCTGCATGGTAGAAAAGCAAAGGAATGCTGCGTGGTAGAAAAGTAATGTAAAGTCGCATGGTAGAAAAGTAAAGTAAAGCTGCATGGTAGAAAAGTAAATGAAAGCTGCATAGTAGAAAAGTAAAGTAAAGCTGTGTGGTAGAAAAGTAAAGTAAAGCTGCATGGTAGAAAAGTAAAGTAAAGCTGCATGGTAGAAAAGTAAAGTAAAGCTGCATGGTAGAAAAGTAAAGGAAAGCTGCGTGGTAGAAAAGTAATGTAAAGTCGCATGGTAGAAAAGTAAAGTAAAGCTGCATGGTAGAAAAGCAAAGGAAAGCTGCGAGGTAGAAAAGTAAATGAAAGCTGCGAGGTAGAAAAGTAAAGTAAAGCTGCATGGTAGAAAAGCAAAGTAAAGCTGCATGGTAGAAAAGCAAAGTAAAGCCTCGTGGTAGAAAAGTAAAGGAAAGCTGCATGGTAGAAAAGCAAAGGAATGCTGCGTGGTAGAGAAGTAAAGTAAAGCCTCGTGGTAGAAAAGTAAAGGAAAGCTGCGAGGTAGAAAAGTAAAGGAAAGCTGCGTGGTAGAGAAGTAAAGTAAAGCTTCGTGGTAGAAAAGCAAATTAAAACTGCATGGTAGAAAAGTAAAGTAAAACTGCATGGTAGAAAAGTAAAGTAAAGCCTCGTGGTAGAAAAGTAAATGAAAGCTGCATGGTAGAAAAGTAAAGGAAAGCTGCGAGGTAGAAAAGTAAAGGAAAGCTGCGAGGTAGAAAAGTAAAGGAAAGCTGCGAGGTAGAAAAGTAAAGGAAAGCTGCGTGGTAGAGAAGTAAAGTAAAGCTTCGTGGTAGAAAAGTAAAGTAAAGCTGCATGGTAGAAAAGCAAAGTAAAGCTGCACGGTAGAAAAGTAAAGTAAAGCTTCGTGGTAGAAAAGTAAAGTAAAGCTGCATGGTAGAAAAGCAAAGTAAAGCTGCATGGTAGAAAAGTAAATGAAAGCTGCATGGTAGAAAAGTAAATGAAAGCTGCATGGTAGAAAAGTACAGTAAGGCTGCATGGTAGAAAAGTAAAGTAAAGCCTCGTGGTAGAAAAGTAAATGAAAGCTGCATGGTAGAAAAGTAAAGGAAAGCTGCGAGGTAGAAAAGTAAAGGAAAGCTGCGAGGTAGAAAAGTAAAGGAAAGCTGCGAGGTAGAAAAGTAAAGGAAAGCTGCGTGGTAGAGAAGTAAAGTAAAGCTTCGTGGTAGAAAAGCAAAGTAAAACTGCATGGTAGAAAAGTAAAGTAAAGCTGCATGGTAGAAAAGTAAAGTAAAGCATCGTGGTAGAAAAGCAAAGTAAAGCTGCATGGTAGAAAAACAAAGTAAAACTGCATGGTGGAAAAGCAAAGTAAAGCTGCATGGTAGAAAAGTAAATGAAAGCTGCATGGTAGAAAAGTAAATGAAAGCTGCATGGTAGAAAAGTAAAGTAAAGCTGCATGGTAGAAAAGTAAAGTAAAACCTCATGGTAGAAAAGTAAATGAAAGCTGCATGGTAGAAAAGTAAAGGAAAGCTGCGAGGTAGAAAAGTAAAGGAAAGCTGCGAGGTAGAAAAGTAAAGGAAAGCTGCGAGGTAGAAAAGTAAAGGAAAGCTGCGTGGTAGAAAAGTAAAGTAAAGCTTCGTGGTAGAAAAGCAAAGTAAGACTGCAAGGTAGAAAAGTAAAGTAAAGCTGCACGGTAGAAAAGTAAAGTACAGCATCGTGGTAGAAAAGTAAAGTAAAGCTGCATGGTAGAAAAGTAAAGCAAGGCGGCATGGTAGAAGAGTAAAGTAAAGTCGTGTGGTAGAAACCTAAAGTAAAGCCTCGTGGTAGAAAAGTAAGGTAACGCTGTATGATAGAAATGCACAGTAAAGCCATGTGGTAGGGAAGTAAAGTAAAGCTGTGTGGGAGAAGAGTAAAGTAAAACTGTGTGGTAGAAAATTAAAGTAAAGCCTCGTGGTAGAAAAGTTAAGTAAAGCTGTATGATAGAAATGCACAGCAAAGCCATGTGGTAGAAAAGTAAAGTAAAGCCGCATGGTAGAAGAGTAAAATAGAAATGCACAGTAAAGCCATGTGGTAGAAAAGTAAAGCAAGGCGGCATGGTAGAAGAGTAAAGTAAAGTCGTGTGGTAGAAACGTAAAGTAAAGCCTCGTGGTAGAAAAGTAAGGTAAAGCCGGATGATAGAAATGCACAGTAAAGTCATGTGGTAGAAAAGTAAAAATAAAGCTGTGTGGGAGAAGAGTAAAGTAAAGCCTCGTGGTAGAAAAGTTAAGCAAAGCTGTATAATAGAAATACACAGCAAAACAGTGTAGTAGAAAAGTAAAGTAGAGCCGCGTTTTAGAAAAGTATAGTAATGCCATGTTTAGAAAAGTAAAGTAAAGCAGGTGGTAGAAATGTAAATGTAAATCCGTGTAATAGAAAAGTAAAGTAAAGCCGTATGGTAGACAAGTAAAGTAAAGCTGCATGGTAGAAAGTAAAGTAAGGCTGCATGGTAGAAAAGTAAAGTAACCCTACCTGATAGAATAAGTAATGTAATGCCACATTTAGAAAAGTAAATTAAAGACGTGTTTTAGAAAAGAAAATGTAAATCCGCATGGTAGAAAAGTAAAGTAAAGTCGTATGGTAGAAAAGTAAAGTAAAGGCCGCGTGGTAGAAAAGTAAAGTAAAGCGATGTAGTAGACATCAAAGTTGTATTTCTGTGTGGTAGGTCTGAAATATGATAGTTGAAGAGCTCTGAGACTCCATCACATCCACATGGAGATGGGGCCGAGATTGGCACACACGTGATCTTGTACCATGCTTTTAATATGACTGGGTGGTTTATTGCACTCGCCCCCCTAGGCAACGCCCTAAATCCCATATCAAAGAGATACAATTCCTAGACGTGAAGGAATATTCAATGTCCATGATGGAGCTAGATATGTTATTGTGAATTGTGAAGTCGGCCTACATGTGACATAATTGATTATGCCGTCATATACTCGAATGTCAGATTTTACTGTAGAACGAGAAATAGATAATATAATTTCTATTGAAAATTGCTTATGTCTTAATTTATATATTAATCCCAACAGTCCCGCTAAGAGAATGGAACAAGTTCTATTTTATATTGCTAAATTACACTGTGTTTCCATGTGAGGTCGAATGTCGAAGACATTCTCTTGAGGATGCAAATCTCAATTCTACCTGTGTCCAACAAACATCATATTTCCACCACAATTCTACATGTGTTAGACAAGCATCATATTTCCACTACAATTCTACCCGTGTCAAACAAGCATCATATGTCCACTACAATTCTACATGTGTCCAACCCAACAAACATCATATTGTCAAATCAATTCTACGTGTGTCCAACAAGCATCATATTGCCAACTCAATTCTACCTATGTCCAACAAACCTCATATTTCCACTACAATTCTACCAGTGTCCAACAGCGTCATATTGCCATTACAATTCTACCTGTGTCTAACAATTATCATATTGTCACTGATTTGTATTGCTCAGTAAAAGCAAATAGCGGCAGCGCAATATTGTTAATGCATTCACTCTATGCACGGATAATCATATTATATATATATATATAATTACACACATTTGCCAAGTTAATTCATCTACATAAATATATAAATGTATTTATTATTAGTAGAAGAAGTAATTAGGATATAGTTTAAGACTTTACCACATATAATATTTCCCTATTCGTTGAAATCGAATCGAGACTGAGATAATAAGTTAGTAAAATATTGTACAGACAAATTCACAGATTTAGCTCTAGAATTGATCCTCCCGTCTTAATGACGCATCGATCCATGAAAGATAATGTGTTTTTGACGTACTTGAAATCGAGCGTAGTGGCAGCTGTTGTGACTCTCACTTGGATTTGCCACGTGCAATTAAACTAACACATGCTGGGTATACACCTGCCGATTATCCCCGACCAGACCAAACTTTCCACTCTCTACCATATTAGGTCAGATGCGTTATCAGCAGGGTGTTCTGCCAACTGAAGGCCATACACCAGCCGACCATGTTGTTGGCAGTAAGCCCTGTCCCTAGCGCTCAAACTATGAAATACATGCCTCCTAGTGAGAAATGTGTGAACTCATTAAGTTATCCTAATGGAGTACACCTCTAATTTATTTCCTGTTGATTGCCAGTGTAAGATCTGAGCTCAACAACAGTGACAATGGCAACAGCAACGACAACGACAATGACAATGACAACGACAATGAAAATAACAACGACAACGACAACGACAGTGAAAATGACAATGACAACAACAACAACAACAACAATAACAAAAACAACAACAACAACACAAACAACAACAACCAACCAACAACCAACCGACCAACCAATTAACCAACAACCACCACCACCGCCATCACCACCAGCACCACCACCACTACCAATAACACTACACACAACAACAACAACAACAACAACAACAACAACAACAACAACAACAACATGAAGACTAGTAAATTAGTCAAGGTAGTCAAATAATGATGGTATAAATCAGATACGTATACCATCTTGAAATATCGATTGTTGTCATGTGGGAAAATTTAAATCCTTGATTAGCCGCATGAATGCCGATGATCTAATTGACCAGACACAATAATAATAATAATAATAATAATAATATTAATAATATCTTTATTTAAAGAGTGTACAAACTCGATCAATAAAGTAATTGTTCTCCCCCGAGGCCCTCAATTATTTACATTTGGAAAAAACATATTTACAATCAGAAAAATATATGATTAACTGTACAGCAAAATATAAATATATACAATATTATACAGATATATACAACTATGATGACATGAACAATTTTAATTTCACCATCTTACTGAATGGCTAAAAGATACGGTTAATTACAGTGAATCTCTGAAACTGGCACCCATCAGATATGACAAAATGTTTCTGCTGAATTTGTGAAATTAATTTGAATCTAAACCATTACTGCCTAGGCAGCAATGATTTCACTCAAATCACTTTAAAAACCTTCAGTGCCATTCCTGTATGGTTGCCCTGTTTTCTTTTTTCTTTTTTATAAAGCTTTCATCCATAAAAAGGGTACCAAAAATCTGAATAACAGGTTACCTACTTATGTAACTTGAGTGGAAATCGGCTAGCCTAATTTCTAGATTACGCAAACTAAGCAAGAAAGAACAGCTGGCAGTAAATCAAATGATATATTTTAAGTAATTACATGGTTACATGGGCAATAAGTTTCGACAACAGGTTACCTACTTATGTAACTTGTGTGGAAATCGGCTAGCCTAATTTCTCGGTTAGGCAAACTAAGCAAGATAGAACAGCTGGCATTAAATCAAATGATATATTTTAAGTAATTACATGGTTACATGGGCAATAAGTTTCGACCTAAAGGCAGCTAGTGGGCATGTCTCTTGTATATTAAGTGGTAGGCTGTTCCAAATTTTAGTACCTGTGCAAGCAAACCCTCTTGAATATAGATCAGTTTTAGATCTTGGCATATATAAGTTTGAATGTGTGGTAGATTTCAATGGGTGGCTATGTACATCTGAAGTATAAGTACACATTTTTCTTTGATACTGTGGTGCCTGGTCATTTAGTGACTTGTACACAATTGTTGCAATGCGAACATCTGTCATATCCGAAAATGGATGCCATTTTAATTGACAAAATACATCTAAACTTTGTGTATCTTTAGTCGCACCAAGAATAAGTGTCGCTGCTCTTTTTTGGAGTTTCAGAAGCCTGTCTGATTCAGTTTTGGAGCAGTTAGCACAAACTGAAACAGTAATTTAGATGTGGAAGGACATATGCATTGTAAAACATAATTCGACATTTTTGGTTAATTAATTTAACAATATTTCACATAGAAGCTAGTAGCCCAGCTATCTTCCTATATAAATTATCTAAATATGTTTCTATATAGTCAACTGTCACACCTAAGAGTTTGAAGGTGGTGACGTGTTCTAGTACTGCATTGTTTAACTGAAGTTGAACGTGATGGTTTTTTCTATTTTTCCTTTGTTACATATGAACAAAGAATTTGTTTTCTTGCAATTGATAAGCATTTTATTCGCATTGCACCAAACTGCAACATCCATAATAGCACCTTGTAGAGATGCACCAAGTTCATCTAAACGCAGTATGGATTGTTGTCTCATCTGCATACATATCTAATGAGTAATTAGTAGCAATAAGAGGTAAGTCATTAATAAATATGACACATAATAAGGGACCTAAAATAGAGCCTTGTGAAACACCGGATTCTAAGGACTGTGGAGCTGACATCTTATTTCCAATTGCCACACGCTGTCTGCGGTCTATGGGATATGACCATAACCAATTAATTGCAGAAACATTTAGGTGATAAATGGCAGCATTTTTAAGTAAGAGGTCATGGTTCATTAGGTAAAATGCCTTCGTTAGATCAATCATGATATTACCAACAATCAGCTTGTCATTCAGAGACTTGCGCTATTGTTCTACGAGATTTAACAGAGCAGTTTCACAAGATTGTTTTGGCCTAAAACCTGATTGACAGGGAAACAGTAATTCATATTGTGTAAAGTAGTCATACATTGCATTGTAAACATGACGTTAATTTATTTTTGAAACAACTGGCAGAATGGGTATTGGTCTATAGTTCCGTCCATCAGTTGTTAAGCCAGACTTATGTAATGGGAAAATCTTTGCCATTTTCGAGCAGTCTTGGAAAGTTGAAGATTTAATGCTTAGGTTAATTAGTTCTGTTAATGATGGTGCAATAACTGTCGCAGAGTGTTTTAGAAAGTGTGCACTTATGTTATCAAGCCCTGTACCCTTATTAATATTTAGGGTAGTTAGTTGTTTTAGAACAAAATTCATAGTAATGTAAGGGATAGAAAATTCAACATTAGTAGGAAGTTTGCTTTCTACCACATTCTTCAATTTATAGAGATATTAGACTGAATCATTTGTGATTGAAAGCTTAAGGTTCTTAGCTACATTTACAAATAGATTATTAAAATGTTCAGATATATCAGTGCGATTGCTGACTAGTTTGCCATTTATGTTCAAGTTATCAATGCCAGATGAATCCTTGTTAGACCAAAACATGATCATTACCTTCCATATTGCATGTGGTGTGTCCTGGTGAGTTTTTTAAGGATTTGTTCTACATGGTTGCATTTGGCCTTTGCTATATGTCCATTCATTTTGCTTCTCCAGTATTTATATTGCTCATTGTTCTGCTTCTGATGTTCTGAATCTCTCATCCCCATTGCATGGAAAATATCTTCATTTAGCCATTCAGGTTTTTCCAAACGTGTTACTCTATGTTGTCGTATAGGTGCATGTAAGTTTAAAATATCATGAAATAATAAATTCCAATATTCAGCAGCTTGATTGGAATCTGTAAATGTGCTTATGTTAATCCATGGTTGATTAGAAAGATGACTTAAAAACAATGCTTCATTAAGGTGTTTTGTTGATCCGTATGTAATTGTGTCATGGTGATATTCCAATATACCTTTCTTATGCTTTACACATATAGGGTAGTGGTCACTAAATGCTAAGGGTGATACATGTGAATTAGTTATATTTCTTTCATTGGTTACATGGATGTGATCAATGAGTCTGCTTGTTATTGCTGTAAGACGAGTTGTTTGTGTTCTGAGTTGTGTTAATGAAAACTGATCTATAATATTCTGCCATTTTACATTTTGGTCTTTTACAGTATCAACATTAAAGTCTCCTAACAAAGTTGTCTCTTTATTTTCAGCATAGACTTGCTCAAACATTCCCTGGAAATCATCATACCATAGTACAAGTGAACTTGGTGGACGATAGATAAATCCAACTAAGTGTGACTTGCTGTTGTCTTTGTGAATTTCCATCCAGAGTGTTTCAACATCGGCCGACTCTAAATCCTTTATTCTTGAGTATTGGATGCTATTGGAAATGTATGCCAGTAGCCCACCACCTTTATTTTTAGCTTGGTCTTTTCTTACTATCTGATAACCAGTAAGTTGTGCCATGTCTTGAGGGATATGACGCATTAGACATGTTTCCGATATCCCAAATGTATCAATTCCGGGATTATATTGGAAAAGTATTTTGACTTGATCCATCTTTGGTAAAATGTGTTGGATGTTTAAGTGGATCACATTAAGCCATTTACTCGGTAAGTTCAGCGATATAGACAAGATATCATGGCTGATCACATTCATGTTAGGATTACAGTCGAATGGGACAACTGGTGCTTTGAATAAATATGGATTAGATGGTGTTTCATCAATAATTTTAGTCATATATTATATATGATAAGACATTGATATAATGAAAGAAGTTATCATCTAAATAATACTTTAAAGTTATATAAGCAATAAAATTGTTAGTATATCATCACCATCAGTAATTATCTCAGCATCATCTTGACAAGAATGAACATTATTGTTGTTATCATCACTGTTATCATCAGCATCATCAATAACAGTATGCCTACCATCATCATAATCATCATCAGCAATATGCCCATAATCACCATAATCATGCACATTATGTGTAAGATTGTCATCATCACCAACATTATGTCTATGATTATCATCATCACCAACATTGTGGCTATGATTATCATCATCAACATTATGTCTACCAGCATCATCATCATCATCATCAGCATTATGTCTATCATCATCATCATCGTCATCATCATCATCATCATCAGCAGCATTATGCCTATCATCATCATCATCCTCGTCATCATCATCATCATCAGTATAAATCTATCATCATCATCATCATTATGTCCATCATCATCATCATCATCATCATCATCATCATCATCATTCATCATTATATCTATCATCATCATCAATAACAGTATGCCTACCATCATCATAATCATCATCATCAATATGCCCATAATCACCATAATCATGCACATTATGTGTAAGATTGTCATCATCACCAACATTATGTCTATGATTATCATCATCACCAACATTGTGGCTATGATTATCATCATCAACATTATGTCTACCAGCATCATCATCATCATCATCAGCATTATGTCTATCATCATCATCATCGTCATCATCATCATCATCATCAGCAGCATTATGCCTATCATCATCATCATCATCGTCATCATCATCATCATCATCAGTATAAATCTATCATCATCATCATCATTATGTCCATCATCATCATCATCATCATCATCAGCATTATGTCTATCATCATCATCAGCATTATGTCTATCATCATCATCAGCATCGTCATCAGCATCAGCATTATGTCTATTACCATCATCATCATCGGCATTATGTCTATGATCATAATGCCCATCATCATCATCATCATCATCATCATCATCATCATCAGCATTATATCTATCATCATCATCAGCATTATGTCTATCATCATCATCAGCATCATCATCATCATCATCATCATCATCATCATCATCATCATCATCATCATTATGTCTATTACCATCATCATCATCGGCATTATGTCTATGATCATAATGCCCATCATCATCATCATCATCATCATCATCATCATCATCATTATCCTCACCACCATCATCATCATTCCTATCATCACCTTGTCATTATCATCATCATCATTATCATCATCATCATCACAACAGACATTTCTACCATAGTCATGATGACTTATAGGAATATTCACCCTTTCAGTGCACTGAGCCAGATAAGGTAAATTCTTTGCATGGCCAGAACAATTTTGTTGAATGGTTTGAAATTGAGATACTGGAACCGCATTTTCAGTGAAAGAGATATAGTTAACATTTCCATTAATATTGCTTCTCTTAGGGTTGTTAGGTAATTTACAATTTATCATACCTGACTGTAGAGGGCCTCGGTGGAATGTATATGAACATGAATTATTATTATTACATACCCTAGCATTTAAATGGTTATGCGCGTGTTCTTGTGAAAGTTCAGCACACTCTACGGCGTCACAATGTTCAAAGTTACATTCCTGGCAGAGTTTATTTAACAATGTGTAGCGATTGTATGTATGTAGATGAGTGGAGTGTTCAGCAACCTCTGCTTTGCTGAATCCCTAAACAGTATTCCATACCTGGTGGTGCTGTCGTCCCTAAGTGGGGTTGGATCGGGTAGGCCATACACCACCAGATCAGTCCCGCTTCAGCGATTTCTGATTCATTTTTTTTAAATCGAGGCTTATCGGTCAACAAACGCCAATTTTCAGTTGGTGTAAAGCTATACACCACCAGATTAACACCAACTAGTCAACCAATTACTTGACGGACAGGCTAGAATCGCAAACTGTATACCCATAATATTCTAAGATAACTATACAGTTGTCTCTAGAGCTTATTCACACGCTAGTAGTCAGTTAATACATGATATTTGGGGTGGTGAAAGATGACGCCTCCACGCCGATCTCCTCTGTAAGTATCAACCTTGTTGGGAAACTATGTGATCAGGACTTGCGGACTGGCATCCGCATCCAGAGGCAACTCTGATTATATCTATCTTTCTTCAAACTATGCGGTCTTCCCAGGCGCATAGCATAGCCACGGAGAATGGACATGGTTGAGCTCTGGGCAATGGCGCCAGCTGGGCAAGGTCAGTCCGCTAGGACAGAGGGTATCCACGTCCATGATTCCTGGTGAGCGACTCTCTGGTATCTGTCCTAGTCTCGGGGCTTGTGACACCGTTGCCTGGCCCAGAGGTTGGCCTCTCCTACACACGTTAGCTGACCAGAGCAGTCAGCCATCTCCTTTGAGATGCACAGTTCCGGCCAGACATTTCCGACATGGCAGTGTGCCTGAATTCGATGCAACTGGAAGGCTGGTCTCTCACCGACAGTCGGCAGTCAGGTCTCGTCTCCGTTGTCTGCAGGTGGAAGGTCAGGGCTTGAAGTGGCCATTTCTCTTTCAGTATTTTTCCCTCGCCGGCGTGTGATCTATCTCTGTTCTTGCTTTCCTTATGTTCCCATTCATTCAGTGGATTCTGTGCCAGTGGTGTCTGTGGCGGAGATTCCTATGGCGGTGCCATTGGTGGTAGTTTCGGTGGCGAGAGTTTCTGTGGTGGTGGTCGCTCTGTCAGGGACGAGGGAGGCATACCTCCCAGGCGTGCACGATCGAAAATGCGTCCCCATGCTGATGAGTGATTACTACCAAAAGAAAGACCTGGTTGGGTTAATCCTGCGCAGATTGGGAGGTACGTGTCGATGTGGTGCGGAGGAAAGGGGTGCAGGTGGCTCGCTTAAACACAGTTGGCTTTCGATCATCAATGAGAACATTCGAGCCAAGCTCTTTTAAGCATCTATCACTCGGGCACTAGTGTGTTGAGGAAGGGAACGGGAGTGAGAGAGAAGGCGTGAGGGTGGTCTTGCTTAACGTTTAAGGTTTCCTAAAGCTCCGTGTGTGGTATTTTTCTGTGGGTCGAAAGTTGCGCATGGGGTGACGATAGGAGCAATTCACATCCGGATCATCTTACGAGCATTACCCTATCCGAAATAAAGTTGCTCGAGAGGTGGGTAGGCCTGTGAGACAGAGGGGAAATAGCTGTCTCTCGTGAGGATACTAAGCAGAGGAAAGCGGATTTCTTCAGATTGTGGGGAGAGAGACATGTTTGTATTTCTTCCAGGCAGTCAGTACATCACTACTGGTTACTATTCATCTCGTCAGTCTATATATCAAAAGTTAGTTCGTCGTAAAAGTCGTTTGGCACTGAAAGCTATCTATTCCCTAGTGGTCAGCTTAAGGTAGAGTGGAAGGATGAGAATCCTACTTTAGTGCCTTAACTGATAGGAACACGCGGAGTGGGGTGGGGGTGGGGTAGGGTGGTGTGGTGGAACCTTTAGTAGTTGCCACCTGGTTGGTCCGATGTTTTCAGCAGACGCCTAGAGGCGCGCCATATGTGTGTGCCTAACTCTATCAATAGAAGGGATCTCGCACAAGATGTTAGTTTAGTTACCTAAGATGTTTTGCAGTTTAAGGCATCAGGAGGCTGCAGAAGGACACGATCGGTTGGATTAAGCGAGACCCTCTACCCTCGTAAGGACAGGCGAATCTTTGCCTCTAGGTCTAGAGTGACTTGAGCGATGTCAAAAATATCTTGACGCAGTCCATTTGGCAGTCCTTCCGAGTTGCAAACGTGTAAACCAGCTCGTTCTTGATTAGACTCGCCAATGTCGTCTTGACGAAGCTGGATACTCAGGCTTTCTAATGGTACCACACATTCCCCGGAAGCTTTAGGGATCATGGCCATTATTTCGAGGAAGACGTCATGCAAAGTGTCAAGTCAGTCATCTGCATCATGCGAACGTGGTAATGTCCTACTCTATGGAAGAAAACCTGTCCATTAGGGCGGTATGCATAGAAGGTGCAAATCGTGTCTTAGACATTCTTGCCTTCGGCGTGCATTGATTATTACCATCCAAAGAGGCAGCCATGGTATGGCCCAGGGAGGCGGTGTACTGGTTCCGGGTGGGCTAGTCCTTCCCATTACTAGACGACAAGTAGTTCAAAAGGGCTATTTGCCACACACACGACTATCAAACACAAATATTGTTATGGGACAACATGTGCAGGACACATTGATAATCGCAAAGCCCCAAATAGCTCTAAGACTATAACAGTAGTCTTCAAACAAATATACTACATACAATGCAAAACAGAAGCAAAACCACTATGTGGACGTTCCTTGGGAGGCGCAGATATCAATTCTGAGCAAAATCCGGTCGCTACACGCCCACAGATGAACCATCTCAACTTAATGTATAAACGCCATACTAGACAAGAGAGTAGATTCACCTACAACCTACAAGAACTCATAAGTGGCATCATAAGTGGCATTCAAATGGCATATAAAAAATACCCTCACGGTGCAGATAGTTGACGTCGACGACGTCAGCTCCGATCCAAACGAAGCCCTAACCAAAATACTGAAATGCATGGAATAATCACTTTCCAGCACCATATAAGTTCTAAAAGACAACCGAACTACTTATCCTGATGACCCTTCAGTAGAAAAAGCTATCAACAGAGCAGACAGCATTACGGTCGTGCATCTATCAATGCGGCCAAGGTGGCATGAAATTACGCAGGGAACGCAATGTCATTCTGCACTAAATCAGCAAACACCTAAAAGATCTTGTTACTCCACAAGCAGACTCCCTGACAGATGAATCACTGCCACGGATGACTACCACAAAATGTTTCGGACAGGCCGAACCTTGAGAGTTACTGATTACACACCAACACTCACTGTGCACAACTCTGAATTACACTTTATCGGGACTGGCAAGGGAAAAGCCAAGACAATTTGAGAATGGTTCAAGAAACAGTTCACTGACCACGTTGATGAGCCATTACACCAGTTCTTTGGTGCCATTACCAACATCAATTAAAACAGCAGACGTTGAGAAGGCACTCAAAGCCCTGAAAAATGGATGTACATCCGGACCTGATGGCATGAGAAATGGACTATGCAAATAGGCAAGTGACATTATCTCGAAACCGATCATGTACCAAATCAATTTAGTTTTATGCGTCACCGTCCCATGGATGATGTAGGCCAAGGCACCCTTATAGTGCTAACCAAGGAGCCACCTGGCCCGCCAGGCAATCTGCAGTCCATTGTTCTTGTCAGCATCATATGGAAAATCGTTTCCAATTTTGCGCTACGCTGCATCCAAGACACATTTCACCTGATCAAGTCAAAGTCGCTTTAAACATGGACGCGTCTGTGGAGACATTGTATGCACTCAGCACATGCTTGTGTCCGCAGCCATGTTCAAACACTAGGATTTCCTTCCACATATTGGGAATTAACATGGCACTAGACTTCTACACAATTAAACGCTCAAATATTCTAGATGTACGATGCCAGTCCAGTTGTAATGAAGACGAGCTACGACTAGGGAGACTACTACTTGCACACACCAAGCTGAGAGTACGAGTCAAGTGAGTGAAGTCTGCAGAGTTTGAGACATCTATCGGCTCCCCACGTGGTCTATCCCAGGTGATTTTCATCTTTTAACTTGCTGCTGCATTGACATCGGTGTGGGAAAATTGCACACGCCAACCCCCAGCACCCCCCCACCACCCCAACTCATTTAAATTTAACACACTGTGTCCATAGTGGGTATGCCGCTAGAGATGGAATATGCTGATGACGTTGAGTTCATAGACATGGCAAAGAACCCCCCCCCCACCCCCTTGACGAACTTCTCCCAATAGCTGTAAGCAAACTAAAATCTGAAAATCACTTTAAGCATGAATCCAAAGCACCCACATATACCTATCTACAAAGCATGAAACTAAAGAAAATGATGATCCACTTCGTGGTGGCGAACCATGGAGGAAAAGTAAAATTACGGGCGCCCTGCTGTGTACTACTACCGAGATCACTACACGCTGTGTCATGGAGAACATATCTGTCCAGTCCTTCTGTAAGCTATGGATTCGTAGATCAAAGAAGATTCCCATGACAAAGGCCTATGTGTATACAACACATCATGCGTTGTCATTCATACCGTATAACTGTAACAGCTAGGCGGCTCCGAAGGGAAAATGGATGCCATCCACCATCACTGGACACCGATGGCCAGACAGCATAATATCTAGCGATCCATATTACAGGAGGTGTAATACATCACCGCTGTCCGTCAAAGTCGCCCATCAGAGATTGTCCATGGCAGAAGACACCGCAGCACAGAGAGCCTTGGAATTCACCCTACTGGGAGTCAGCCAGAAGAAGATGTCATTACATACATCTGTTAAGCATGCTACGAGGTGACCCCAAGAAGGCAGGATTCGGTACATTCAAATCAAGAATGGACCTGGCGAAGCTAAAGATATTGGCTGATGACAAGACGCATTGGTAGAAACCAAAGAAGGACTGATTGTAGCTCTAGAATGTTTCTACTACTACAGCCGCTGAATACAGCTATCATACATGCGGTTACGAACTGCCTTGTGAAGCCTCAAGATGTTTGCTCGTTCAAGATCTTGGCATTATAAACTGCATTTTATTCAAAAGCACAGATGGTCCATGTCTATAGGTAGCACACAATTTAGTCCGAGTTCTCTGACTCCGCCCTATGATAAAATGGCGGCATAACAGAATCGGCACAGGGCAGAGTTAGAGAACTCGGAATACTCGCTATAACACATTTTTAGGCCCCCCCCCACACCCGTAATTTATATCTCTGAAATTACGGGGTCGACTTGGTTTACATTTTCACACATGAAAGGGTCTGACCGTACGCTGGACTTCCACAACTTGGGCTGATCCCCATAATTTGGAAAATGGGGAAAATACACACTTGACAATGTAACATTAAGGGAGGGCGAGATAAACCATCTTTGGTTGTCTTTGTGCTTCATTTCTCTCATATACGTAGTTGTAATATGCTTTCAAATCTCTCTCCTCCAGCCATACCATTTACCAACTCACCCAATGACCCACCACAGACCAATCCGCCACAACCAACTTCCACGGTTATTTTCCGGCGCTATATTCTTATTTTATCTGTTACAAAATGGTGATCACAGTGGACGATTCTCACGTCATACATCATTGCCTCTATCAAATGAAAATAAATCCAATAAAACAATAACAAACTAAAAACAATAGAACGTGTATTATGATTCGACTGATTGGAAGCAGTAGTATGGTTCTCTCATCTCTCGCTCGCTCTCTCTCTCGCTCCCCCCCCCCCTTCTCTCCCACTCTCTCTTCCACCTCTCCTTCTCTCTCTCACACTTACACTCCCTCTCTCACTCCCTGTCTCTCCAACCATTCTCTCTCTTTCTTTCTGTCTTTCTCTCTCTGTCTCTCTCTCTCTCTCTCTCTCTCTCTCTCTCTCTCTCTCTCTCTCTCTCTCTCTCTCTCTCTCTCTCTCTCTCTCTCTCAGAGGCCATCTCTCTCCCCCTCTCTCACCCTCTCACGCGCTCTCCCTCTCTTTCTCCCACTCGCTCTCACTCCCCATCTCTCTCTCCCTCTCTCTCCCTCTCTCTCCCTCTCCCTCTCTCATTCTCTCTAATTGTCTGTCTCTGTCTCTCGATTCCTATGATTTTACTGATGCAGCTGTTATAAATAATGGTCTCTTCTGCTTTTGACAGACATGAATCTAAGTGTTTTAGGCTCGCAACGCTCAAATTCGTGTAATATATCCATGACAATACAGCCATAGATATTTGTCCAAAACATTCATCAAAGTCAATCTTAATTCTTAAGACTTTAATGACTAAATTTGGTCACGAAAATCCAAATATTTTGTAATTGAATGTCTATTCGCAGGCTAAGATAAGACGATTTCTTAAATTTGTCATTGCTTTGTCTGCCTCCGTTGCCGAGGCAGTCATTCCAGTGGTAAGCTAAAATAAATTGTTCTCTTTGCCTGCACACGGACATTCCTCACGACCGCTGCAGAGTCCTGTGTTCGCCGTATTCATATGAAAGGGTTAACGACCTGGCCATGTCTGCGCTGTCGTACAGACAGGGTGCGGCAATTAATCATATGTGTATCAACCTCGCTCACTTGCACAGTGGCAGACTACTTGGGTTTCTTGACTGATCATAGCAGATAATTAAACTTGGAAAATGATTAATCACCAGGAACATGCTACACACTCGTCCACTCTCTGATAATCTTAATTACCGACACAGAATCAGAGTGATTCAGACATCTCCGATTACATTCACAATCGCATGCTCATAATTCAACGTTTCCGTGGTGCTACTGACTCCCTCACGTTTGTATCTGCCCCTACATCTCTCTCTCTCCCTCCCTCCCTCTCTCCCTCCCTCTCCCTCTCCCCCTCTCTCTCCCTCCCTCGCCCTCTCCCTCTACCTCTCTCCCTCCCTCCCTCCCTCTCCCTCTCTCTCTCTCTCTCTCTCTCTCTCTCTCTCTCTCTCTCTCTCTCTCTCTCTCTCTCTCTCTGCTGTAGCATAAATGATTTTGTATGTCTCACTTAGACAGAATCTATGTGTGCATACTGGTCATTTGTGTCCATCAAACCTCGTGTGTGTGTGTGTGTGTGTGTGTGTGTGTGTGTGTGTGTGTGTGTGTGTGTGTGTGTGTGCGTATATATATATATATATATATATATATATATATATATATATATATATATATATATGTGTGTTTGTGTATGTGCGATCGTGTGCGTCTGTGTGTCTATGCATGCATATGTGCGTATGTGTGTGTGTATGCGAGGGATCTGTTATTAGATACAAAAATGACGGAACTGATTTATGAAGCCTAAGTATTTAAAACCGCCGACCCAGGTATTTACATAGTTACCTATGCATACCTGCCAGTCTGCAAACTTCCGTCAAACCTCCTATGTGTGAGTGAGTGAGTGAGTGGGTGGGTGGGTGGGTGGGTGAGTGAGTGGGTGGGTGAGTGGGTGGGTGGGTGGTGTGGGTGGGTGGGTGGGTGGGTGAGTGAGTGAGTGAGTGAGTGAGTGAGTGAGTGAGTGAGTGAGTGAGTGAGTGAGTGAGTGAGTGAGTGAGTGAGTGAGTGAGTGAGTGAGTGAGTGAGTGAGTGAGTGAGTGAGTGAGTGAGTGAGTGAGTGAGTGAGTGAGTGAGTGAGTGAGTGAGAGTGAGTGAGTGAGTGAGTGAGTGAGTGAGTGAGTGAGTGAGTGAGTGAGTGAGTGAGTGAGTGAGTGAGTGAGTGAGTGAGTGAGTGAGTGAGTGAGTGAGTGAGTGAGTGAGTGAGTGAGTGAGTGAGTGAGTGAGTGAGTGAGTGAGTGAGTGAGTGAGTGAGTGAGTGAGTGAGTGAGTGAGTGAGTGAGTGAGTGAGTGAGTGAGTGAGTGAGTGAGTGAGTGAGTGAGTGAGTGAGTGAGTGAGTGAGTGAGTGAGTGAGTGAGTGAGTGAGTGAGTGAGTGAGTGAGTGAGTGAGTGAGTGAGTGAGTGAGTGAGTGAGTGAGTGAGTGAGTGAGTGAGTGAGTGAGTGAGTGAGTGAGTGAGTGAGTGAGTGAGTGAGTGAGTGAGTGAGTGAGTGAGTGAGTGAGTGAGTGAGTGAGTGAGTGAGTGAGTGAGTGAGTGAGTGAGTGAGTGAGTGAGTGAGTGAGTGAGTGAGGTGAGTGAGTGGAGTGAGTGAGTGAGTGAGTGAGTGAGTGAGTGAGTGAGTGAGTGAGTGAGTGAGTGAGTGAGTGAGTGAGTGAGTGAGTGAGTGAGTGAGTGAGTGAGTGAGTGAGTGAGTGAGTGAGTGAGTGAGTGAGTGAGTGAGTGAGTGAGTGAGTGAGTGAGTGAGTGAGTGAGTGAGTGAGTGAGTGAGTGAGTGAGTGAGTGAGTGAGTGAGTGAGTGAGTGAGTGAGTGAGTGAGTGAGTGATGAGTGAGTGAGTGAGTGAGTGAGTGAGTGAGTGAGTGAGTGAGTGAGTGAGTGAGTGAGTGAGTGAGTGAGTGAGTGAGTGATGTGAGTGAGTGAGTGAGTGAGTGAGTGAGTGAGTGAGTGAGTGAGTGAGTGAGTGAGTGAGTGAGTGAGTGAGTGAGTGAGTGAGTGAGTGAGTGAGTGAGTGAGTGAGTGAGTGAGTGAGTGAGTGAGAGTGAGTGAGTGAGTGAGTGAGTGAGTGAGTGAGTGAGTGAGTGAGTGAGTGAGTGAGTGAGTGAGTGATGTGAGTGAGTGAGTGAGTGAGTGAGTGAGTGAGTGAGTGAGTGAGTGAGTGAGTGAGTGAGTGAGTGCGTGAGTGCGTGAGTGAGTGAGTGAGTGAGTGAGTGAGTGAGTGAGGTGAGTGAGTGAGTGAGTGGGTGAGTGGAGTGAGTGAGTGAGTGAGGTGAGTGGAGTGAGTGAGTGAGTGAGTGAGTGAGTGAGTGAGTGAGTGAGCGAGTGAGCGAGCGAGCGAGCGAGCGAGTCGAGCGAGTGAGTGAGTGAGTGAGTGGGTGTGTGAGTGAGTGAGTGTGTTATGCTTTTTTGTTTATTCCGAACGGGTGGATCGTTTTGAGTTCTTTGATCCAGTAGTGTTCTCTGTTTAATCTTAGTTTTTTGTTATCTGTACAAATTCTTTCAATTGGTCTTATCGTGATGTCTTTCATAGAATGTCTTGGTTGGTTGAAATGCCATGAGATTCTCGTGTCTGTTTGGTGTCGGATTGCATGGATATGTTGTGTGAGTCGTTTGCTGAGTGTTTGACTTGTTTTCTCCTATGTATTGAGAGCTGCATTGTTTGCATTCTATGAGGTAAATAATGTTGGTTAGTGAATTTGTCAGCAGTGTTCATGTATTGTTTGCATGTGATGCAATTGCTGTTGTTGCATTGTTGGAGTGTCCCTACTATGTCGTGAGTGTCATCTGGTGTCGGTACGATCTTATTGTTAGCATCTGGATTTTTTATTTTAATTAGGCTAGAGTGGACTAGGTGGTCCCTAATGCTTTTATTTTTCTTGAATGCTACTACTGGGTAGTTGGGAAAAATTGGTGCTAAGATTGGTGAAGACAAGATGTACTTTTCCCAGTAGGTCCGAATGGATTTGCCTATGTGTTCTAATGATGGGTGGTATTGTAGTATGCAAGCTGGCGTAGGCTGTTTTTGTGTGGGTTGTTTGTAAAGAATGTCTTCTCTCTGTGTGTTCTCGTTTTTTTCTATGATGGCTTTAATTTCTGTCTCTTTTGTATCCCCGGTGGATGAATGCATCTGTGAGTTCCTGTGTGCGTTGTTTTAATCTAGTGGGATCTGTGATGATGCGTTTGTATCTTAATGCTTGGCGGTAGATTATGGAATGTTTTGTGTGTTTAGGGTGGCTTGATTGTTTGTGAAGATACTGTTGTTTGTCTGTAGGTTTTCTGTATAGGTCCAATTTAAGCTTGTTATCTTCTTTGTATACCATTGTGTCCAAAAATGGGATTTTTTCTGTTGAATATTCCAAGTCAAATTTTATTGTGGGATGCTCTTTATTCATGTGTGCGTGAAATTCAAGTAGTTCGTTCTCACTGGTGTTCCAAATGAAAAATATGTCATCTATGTATCTAACTAAGTGAGATTGAGTGCTGCCATCCATGTTGATAACATTCTGCTTACTATGGTGTACACGTAAATGTTAGCATATTTGACAGCAAACTTGGCTCCCATGGCTGCTCCATGTGTTTGTATGTAGTAGTCTTCATTGAATTGGAAGCTGTTTTTTGTAAGAATTTATCTCAATATTTGGGCCAATTCGTCTGGGTAGATGTGTACAGGTGTGTGGTTATTGTTGTTTGTGTTTGTTTTTTCAAGTGTATGTCTGTAATGCTCTGTGACAATCGGATGCAGAAACACAGACACGCCTACCACCAATCTTCAGCAAAGCCGATTTAGAGCACCCTGTCAACCAACAGCACGAAAACACATTTCAGCAACTATACAAATCCTATACAAAACAGAACAACTGCAGCACCACATACAGAACATAGAACATGCCATCAAGAACAACACACATATCGTTAAGCCAGACATAGCACTAGCCATCGTAGACCCCCAACACAGAAACCACTGCAGAGATCGACTCGATCTTAAAAGCCGCGGCTAACAGCATTCAACACGCAATCCTAGGATATTACTACAAAAAACTACACTACCACAAACAGCAAGCACACATAATTGAAGGGAATCTGTTGGACTCACACACATACGAAGCGGACAGAGCTGTTGCTAAGGCACACAGGATAGCTGCTAAGTTCGCCACAACCAGCATAAAAAACACACAAAACAAACACAAACAGGACACACAATGACACACACAAACAAAGCACACAAAACCCAGTCATGCGAATGGCAAACATCCCGCCTTTGAGGGATCTACAACATCAAATAAACCACACGCAGAAGCAAGCACGCCCAGCACAACACGCACCAACAGAGAGACGCCACAGACCACCGCTGTTGCCAACACCTCAACCAGCACAAAGACAACACACAAAGCAAAACCCACATACATACGCAAGACCACAAACACCACAGAACAACCAAACCCACAACTCAATGGCTTAGACCTACACAGCTCAAACAGCAACCACAGATCAACACAGAGACAACCGAGGAGTAACCCACTTCCCCTGCCAAAAAACGGGGGAGCACCACACATACAGAACAAACCACATTCACCACAAACCACCTTCAAACCAGGGCAAGTTGGACCAAAACAAACATCACAAACCAACCGCCACTACGACAAACAACCGACACTTTATAATACCCTACTCAAAACAACCACCTCCTATCCACCACGCACATCCATCACCACCAAGAGAGCAGATGTACCTTCCCAGAACACAACCTATCACACACTCAACACACCAACCCAGAACCCAACCCATCCAAACAACATCACAGACAAGTACAAGCACACCACAAACCAAATCATATGCCGAAGCCATAAAACAATCCAAAAACGAAAATGTGAAAAAACTACTCTTAGAAATAATCGGCCAATTAGACGTTTAACATCAGGTACACAACTACAAAAACGCAGAAAACAACGCATCATCAACAAACAAAAAACAACACCAGATATTGTCCGTTAACCTGTCCAACCACAAACTTACCAAAACAGAAAATTCCATTCTAAACAAAGGCCTTTCATTTGTACCCACACCACACCACATATCACCAGACACACAAATACATTGCATAGATCAATTCATCAGGGAGTTAGAATGCAAATACTACATTTACAGCAACAACCTTGAAAACCCCACAGCACCATCCAAATTCAAACTACCCTCAGAATGGAGACCAAGCACAACACCCAATGCCATCAACAAACTCCGGTCATCACTCACCAAGCTTATCACCAAACCACCCGACAAGTCACCACGATCCAACATCACACACCATGAGAAAACAGCCCTCAAAACATTAGCTAATAACACAAACATAGTCATCAGACCAGCAGACAAAGGCTCCGCAATAGTCATTCTCAACAAAACAGACCTACATTGCAGAAGTACACAGACAACTTACAGATGTCTCATACTACACCAAACTCAGTGAAAATCCCACTTTAGAACGTAAAGCCACCATAGATGCATACATTAACGAACTTCTAATCACCGGAGCCATCACAGGACAGACACACAGATATCTCACCGAATTCAAAGTCAGAACTCCACGCATCTACATTAACCCTAAGATACACAAAGGCAAAATACCACCCACCCGGACGCCCGATTGTATCCAACTGCGATGGCCCCACGTCACGCATTAATGAATTCACAGACCACCTACTAAAAGACACGGAAAATGATATCCCAAATCTACTACGAGACACCACTGCATTCATCTACCATATAGAAAACAGTACAGTGGATGCTGGCTCAATCCTATGCACAATGGATGTCAGATCACTATACACAAACATCTCACACGAAGAAGGCATACAGATTGTCACAGAGCATTACAGACATACACTTGAAAAAACAAACACAAACAACAATAACCACACACCTGCACACATCTACCCAGACGAATTGGCCCAAATAATGAGATACATTCTTACAAAAACAGCTTCCAATTCAATGAAGACTACTACATACAAACACATGGACCAGCCATGGGAGCCAAGTTTGCTGTCAAATATGCTAACATTTACGTGTACACCATAGTAAGCAGAATGTTATCAACATGGATAGGCAGCACTCCATCTCACTTAGTTAGATACATAGATGACATATTTTTCATTTGGAACACCAGTGAGAACGAACTACTTGAATTTCACGCACACATGAATAAAGAGCATCCCACAATAAAATTTGACTTGGAATATTCAACAGAAAACACACGTGTCATGC